>NQII01002235.1:2952-25979 GCA_002778355.1 Clitarchus hookeri | reverse complement strand
ATGTCTGGATACACTTCTGTTGAAAACAGTGATATCTAAGAGCATATTACGTTAGAGGAAAGCTAGCAATATTAAAAGTTAGGTTGAGTCGATGATTTTAAAGAAGAATGATACCTCAACTACTTATGCTTACGGTCACCGTAAAGTTGAAGAACTAATTTTCTTCAGGCCTGGGGAGTTTCGCCAGAACCTGTTTTGTTTTAAAAATCTTGCTGCTGAAACTGAGAAGAATGCTACATAACGGGGAAATTTTTCACTCTAAATCTACAATGGCAGGAAAATGATTTTCTTCCAGAACTGAGGTACCGCTCTTCTGCAAAATCAACGAAAAAAATTAATTTCCATGTGTTTTCTTTTACTTCATAAATCACTTTCCAACATCGTCATTAGAATAAAATAGAGTGCGCTCGCACAAAGGTATGGGGGAGCAGAGGCGAAACCAGCCGCCCGCCATTTTGTGACGTTACCCGACCGCCATGTTGTGATTCGGTGACCTTGACCATGAACTCACGCCCCCGTGATTGAACCCGAGCCCATGACCTTGTATCCAAAAAAATCGCAAAATTCCCTAAAATATCCTAGAAAGGTTTTAAAAAAATTGTAAAATATAAATTTTAAAATTTAAAAAAAATTCCTTTCGAATGTTTGGCCACAGACGGGATGGGGACAGGTGCCAGGAGCCGACCAGCCACCATGTTGTGTCATCACCCGACCACCATTTACACACTACAACCAAACCTCCGCCACTACCACTACACTGTGCTGGTGATTTCACAATGACATCACATTCCCCGCTCGTGATTGGTTGTTGGTCACATGATATCTCGTCCCCTGCAGATAATTAATGTAGCCAAAGGTGTGCAACATCACAGTCCTTCGTCTGGTGTGAGAGGTGACAGATCACACTCTCTTCTCTGGCGTTTTCAGAATTCAGTCTGATAAGTTATTTTTTTATTCTCATCACTTCCATCAAAATCTGCAGGTTATTGTGAAGCATGCTCGTAATTTAGTAACAAATACATTTCCCCACCAAAGTAAAAACTCGTCCTGATATTTGGAACACCAGTTCGGACCAGCGAGCTATTGGATTATAGATATAAAGATGGAGTGTTCGTTTAATAGCATGCTTACGACCAACATCCCGATTTCATCTTTGGCAGTACCATCGTTGACTCCATATGGACTGTCTATGCTGTCGCCAATGATAAGCTCTTCTGTATTATCAATATAGTTATAGGCTGTTCAGGTTAATTAAACACTTTTGAAAGACTTGCTTAGGCTCTGCCTTTACTTCTCATGTTTTATCCTTCTGCCATATGTAAAATTAGCATTGCCACGGGCCTCGTCACGTTATTCATACACCATCCAGGTAAAACCTTGAAATTGTTAGAACTGCAAATTGTTTACTTATACGCAAATTCATACTATTACGTCTATAAAAGAAGAAATACTTACTTCAACGGACACAGATTCAAACATTACGCTCGCAATACAACATTAGGTGTTAAGAACTACTTTTATAAATTCGCTGCCAACTTAACTGGGAGCTTATATTCCAGTGTGTAATGTAATACACACGTTGTTCGTGAACAACACTGACAAAGTAAGACAGGTTATTCCTTACAAAAAATAAGAAGATAATGTATGGATCACCCACATTATTGCATTGGCCAAACCTATATCTGNCAGGTTATTCCTTACAAAAAATAAGAAGATAATGTATGGATCACCCACATTATTGCATTGGCCAAACCTATATCTGGTACTGCTACCTTAGAGGTAGCATTTGTGTACGAATGCACTGGCATTAATGGTAGATAACTGAAAATTCTTAGGGCAGACATTAACTTTGAGCACTATATCTCTGTTGTCTTACTTGCTCCAAATAAGNTAGATAACTGAAAATTCTTAGGGCAGACATTAACTTTGAGCACTATATCTCTGTTGTCTTACTTGCTCCAAATAAGTGTATATTTTAAAAACATTCTTTAAAAAATTCGTGAAAAATACATTTTGTTTGAAGAACCTATCTTTAAAATTAATGCACTGAGGCGAAATTTCCTTAACATGGATTTTCCCATTAAAATTTTGCAGCTGCCAGCCGGCAAGCAGTGCCCTTAAGATTCATCTTTACATTGTTGGCTAGCGTGTTTAGAAATCAGTGACTGGTTAAGAAGACAGACTCCCGTATGCTGTTATAGCACTACGTGCGTTTGGTCTCGGGGCCAACCTGAGGCCGCACGCATTAGTAACAGTTTGACGAGGGTTGGCAGGTCATCTATATGCTAGCCACATACTGAGATCTCTTGATTCAGACAATTTTTCTCTCTTTCTTCACAAGTGACTGTTGTGTAGCGAACTTACTTACAGATACATTTTAGTCGTCATACCTCATACAATTAAGTAACAATTACTTAATTAAGGCCGTCATCTATCAGCAATTAACTCTGAAGTTTTCTTTGTAAGCAGCAGTCATTGATCAACAAACTGANTAATTAAGGCCGTCATCTATCAGCAATTAACTCTGAAGTTTTCTTTGTAAGCAGCAGTCATTGATCAACAAACTGACGGTAAAATATAAAGCATAATTTAAAATTAAGGGTGATTATGCAATCAAATTGCAATCATATTACAAATGTATGGTTAACATTTTTGAATATTTATGAACTGAAAAAATTCCCAACAAACTTGTGATTTAAAAAAATTTATTAAATTGACAGTACAGAACAAAAATGGTTTACCTAAGTTTTCTTTAACAAATTCTATTTTTTTATTCACAAATAAGGTTATGAGGAAGTTTTATGTTCTTGTCACGTTTAAATGCAAGTCAAATATGTACTTGAAAAATAAAATCAAAGTGTCATGATTAATGGCTTTTGGCTTTATTAATTTAGGTTTATTGCATGAATATTGTAATTTTTTAAAGAGGCTTTATTGCAACATACATTGGGCCTGCATAATTACAGATTACATATTATAGAACTTAAATTATGATACGTGCACTCATTTGACAAATTTCTGTTAACAGATTTACATTTTTTTTTATATGTGGTTCTTCTTAT
This sequence comes from Clitarchus hookeri, assembly GCA_002778355.1. Taxonomy (NCBI): domain Eukaryota; kingdom Metazoa; phylum Arthropoda; class Insecta; order Phasmatodea; family Phasmatidae; genus Clitarchus; species Clitarchus hookeri. The sequence continues at coordinate 22,917 of NQII01002235.1, read as the reverse complement.
ACTTAATTATGTACACATACACTAAAAATGTTTTTCCAAAACAACAAAATTATAATTTTTGTACGTACATATATATGTGTCTACTGTACACTTAAACTTAGGGAATCACAGCAGCATTTAATAATTACAAGTCATCAAAATATCAATATATCAAATTTTAAGTAATACATATGGGCTATATAAAATAGTAAACGGTACACCACATTTTTAAAACTACAATTTCTTTTTGCTTACTATGACAACAGCGTAGGCCTATTTTTTTTTTCATTGACCTTGTATTTTTGAAAACTACCTAAGGTTGTTTTAAGGAGAGCATTAAAATTTTTGAATAGCTGTAAAAATAGAAATGGTTTGCTCTTAAGTGATCATGTGCGTGGCGTTCTTCCACGATGTGTTATTTCCTGCTATAGGATGTTCACGGCAAAGTCAGCGCTTTTTAAAGCCCTGCATAGTTTATACTGCCATTCCATTGCGTATCCTTTTGCCTCATCAACATAAACATCATCTTGAGATATTTTTAGATCAGATGTTTACAAGTCCATTGTATTTACTCAGTACATAAAAAGCAACATTTAATATTAAACAACACCACATAATAACAACCATTTTTTAATAACTACGAACAATAAGTGCTTTCAAGTGACGTGCGTCATTTTATTACTGTAGAAAGTTACAAAATTCTATATCCTGGTGATACTCATAGTAATATTTGTGAACGTATCAAAATTCCCATGGAAGTGGTGTATGCCGTATTTAACAAATGCCTTGAAAATGAATACAGTAACAGTAATTATACGTACAAGCGAATAGCTGCGCTGCCGTGACAGTACGACTGAGGAAATGTGGCTCAACAGAAGGGATGGAAAATTTTACTGTGCCAGAAGTAAGGCGAACTACATTTCCTAATTGGAACTACTTTCCCTATATCACTGCCAATTTTACTATGAGTTTTGCGTCGATGCTTACTGTACTTCAAAATGTTTGTTGTTAAGGGCAATAATTTTTTACAGATAGACACTTTGTCATGGAATCTTATAAAAGATTTGATTGTATTCTTGTTTTAAAATGATCTAAATATACATACAGTGACAATCATTTAATACAAGCTGGACATGCTCAAAACGTCTTCAAGAAATTTTGTATTATGAAATGTTATCCTTCCGTAGATGTGATGGTCCCTTGACAAACTGTGTTACACTTTGTTTCTGTATTATAAAACAAGTTATACATTTTGACGAATTCTTTTAACAGATTTCGGCTGATCTTTTATTATTTTTCTTTTTCCGTTCAAAATACGTTCCGGTTTACGTAATGGCATTGAACGTGTGTGTCGAGGGTCCGCGAGTTCTATCAACAGACATTCCATGTAGAATTAAGTTTACTTTTTTAACATTTATTTTGCCCAGAATTCGTCATCCCGCTGTATACTTTCGTAATACGCAAATGGTAGATTGGGTCTCCACACAGCAAACGAGCAGTACAACCTTTGAGTAACATGCAGCTGGCCTTGAACTTAATAATAATATTTATGGCACGTGTCTATCCCCGCAAGTTTCTTATCTTTTCCAACTTTACAGAACGTCTCCTTCCGTTGCAGAATAATAGATTCAGGGCTCAACAATTCTGCGGACGCCGGACATTTGACTTCCACAATACCATCTTCATCTATCAAGCCATCAGGTGTTGCACCGAAATAAGGTAATTCAGGATCAACAAAAAACCCACATTTCCGAATTTTTACATGTGCAGCTTCTCCAAGTGCTTCAATAGCTCTGTGCTCATTTTCTTTCCCGTATTTCACAGCTGATATGTGTTGGAGATCAGAGTAGAGGATATTTTTTACTAAACCTTCACAGCTGGTAGATGGAAGTATTCTACAAACATCGCCAAAATTCGATGCTGTTAGTCGCTTTTGTTTTTCTTCCATCCACTGGCCAGTATACAGGAGATCCCTGGTTTGTATTTCGATTTCATGCACAGCTTCGTTGCTTTTTTGAAGGCTTTCCAGTAGCTCATTACACATAACATTGAAATCATCTGCAGGTAGATATGGTTTTTGTGCCTTAGCTCCTCCATAATCAGGATCAATGTCTTTTTTACCAGAAAACAGCTTATTTGGTTTTAGAGATGGCTTTCCACCTACATTATTTCGCTTTATTCTAGCTACTTCCACTTTCCGTCGTCTTTGAGCTTCTAATATTCTTGTAAATGTACCTGGACTTTTACCACATACTTTTTGATGAAGTTTATAGTGTACAGCTCCAGATTTGTAGGCTACCACCACCGCGGCGCATCGCGCTTGATAAGATCCACGTTTCGTGTAGTTGATGCGCTTGGCACCCGTCTTCTTCACCACTGCAGAGTTGTAATGCTCAACGCAATTGTTGTTAACGTTGTAAAGCAAACTGCGGCTATGCCTGCTCAAGTTACCTGCCAAAGATTTTACATGTTGGTACAGGCCATGCTCATTAAGAAGCGGAATAATATTTCTCTCATCTTCTTTTGCACCGGCACAGAAGTATGAAGCACATCGTTGATGGTCGCCAAAAACATGATCAACACTATTTATGATGTCATTTCGCAGGTTCGCTATACGTTCGTGCATAGCCAGCTCTTCGTTCATTCTGTGTTCAGCAGCTTTTACAACAGCACCACGCAACTGTAAGCTTTTGGCATGTATTTGTTTCCTCAGATGAAATGGGCCATTTTTTCCAGTTATCCAGATGTCTTTTAACTTGTTGCAGTAATTACGCAAAAGATGATTTCGACATTCCAGTTTATCGACAGTTAAGTTTCTGTACGGTCTTGCTTCAAGTAGTTTTTTGTAGACACTACTATCACCATCGGCTATCAGAGTTCTATACCGCAAACCATACGTTTCTTCACTTCTGCAAAAACCTTCTACGATAATGTCAGCTTCCATACTGGATGCACTTTGTTCTTGACTCCAATTCTTGTAACATGTGTGCAATGGCTGTTCCTTCCCTTGTTTCTGTACTTGATCACACACAGTGCAGTATTTATTTCGTACGCCAATGAAAAAAACCTTTTTCGTCTTGTAACCAACAATTGCAGCCTGAAATAAAAGCATATTAATTATACAAACCAGTCGCATAACTTATGGTGTTCCATAAACTTACAGTTTCACTCGTGTGGTACATAATAAATGTGTACATATATGTTTGTGTTTGTACATACATACACACGCACGCACACACAAACACACACACCTACATTTGTCACCACGCTTGATATGCCTTACTATAAAAATTAATGCAATTTAGTGTTAGGAGCTAGTTCTCTGGCCCAATATTGCGTATACTACGTTTCACTTAACTTCATTCAATTTTGACAGACAGTTTGACCAACCTACACAGCATGTGAACAGTAAATGCTGTAATTTGCTAAGTATTACGTCATTTGATGGTTGTATCGAGATATATGTTGTTATTTTGACGATTTATGCGATGATTATAAGGGAAAAATAGTACTCGGAATTAAAAATTATAACTTTAAAATTTAATGCAAATACAGCACTTATAATTTAAATTACTTTTTTCGAGTAATGCACAATATTTTGGGACTGTATACCATGGGCCTTAAAAACATTTTAAGAAATTAGAATAGATCATGAGTACATCACGGTTATGTGAAACGTTTCCAACCCGGCAAACGTCATTGAGCTCTCTTTCGTCATGTCTGATTGAGTACCTTGCTGGTGTTGTCGGAATATTATATTGGCATTTAATTATTGCAGTATTTACACATGCCAACAAGCATAGTTCGATGTAGGCGCCTGTCTAGTGCGTCTTCTCGAGTGAAATATATTATATGTATGTGTTAACTGGTTGGCTGTTCCTTGGTCCGCTATTTTCCTTAACCGTCGGCCATGAAGCACGAGCGGCTACGTGCGTATTTACGTTCTGATGTTTAATTTTGTTGGTTGGTTTTTGTTGTGTTGTATTAATTGAATGAGTCTGCAAATAAATTCTTTCGTATCAGTTGTAGACACGAGTGATTTTAGTGATGCAATCGTCCAAGGATTGTCATAGGACAACACTTCAGGAATTGCGATTAGGAATTACAAACGGTAAGTTATTGTGTTTTGTAAATAATATATTTCGAAACTGTTGTTAGGATTTTTTGAATGTACGTGGTCATAAACACTTCCTTTTTACGCGAGTTTATTACATTGAAATTCCAAGGATTTTTATTTCTAAGTTTAACTTAGCTTAAAATATTTACAGTGTGTATTTCTTGCCTCGGTAGGAAAAGCGACATGATGTTGTGTTTTTTTTCTTGCGAGAAGTTTTGAAATGTACGCGGTCTTTAAAAAAAACACCCTTCTGTCCTTATTTATTACACTGAAAATTCACTTTTTATGTATAAGGTTAACTTCGCTGAAATGGTTTACAGTGTCTATTTCTCGCATATGTAAGAACGATACGAACAGCGACATACTGATCGCTTTTTCTTATTTTGGTGAAGTTTAAACTTTCCAAGTTATAGTAATTTGAATATTTCCGAACGAGCAAAATTTTTCACTGCACCATAAAAACAATATGCGATTCATATCGCTTTTGCATTGCAATAAGATACGCAAAACAATGCCGTCTCGTGAAACACAAACTAGTGGACCCCTCCCGCCCCGACGATAAAATAAACAGAACCCTAACTGTATTACTTAGTCATAACGAAAATAGAACTGATGGAAATGGCATCCTAGCTATAATATCCTACATTGTGTTACAGCGTTTATTCACAGATATTGATTTCTTCATTGACAGAGCAGCTGTGGGAGGGATACATTGTGGCCGCACTGCTTTCCTAGAACTGTCTAAATTTACTGAACTACCTCGTGTCGAGCCAGAGAACTAACTCCTAAAACGTACAAAATTTTGTAAAGTCTGGCCCCTTCTATAGTCTCCTTTATATTCAATAATAATATGTATACTAGTCAAAGTTACTTGAGTATTTTTATATACTGTTATACTAAGAAACTTTTTATTTGTTATTTTCTACAGGTACTGGCTCACAAAATTTTAAAAAGTTTCACAATACCAATTTACCAATATTAGGATTACATAAAACATGACACCCGATTTAAGTTTAATTTTTGCTGATCGTAGTGCCAATATACTATACGGGGAAAAAATTAATTTAAATAAATTTAGTAGTGTCAACATCCATTTGCAAATTTTTTTAAGCCAGCCTATTTTATTTTCGAAACTAATAAGGTTCGTGTTACAATGCCGTGTTCACTACTTAGATACGACAAGCGTGTGCGCGTGACAAAGGCCAAGCCCAGGAAGAGAAGTGTGGGGAAGTTGCAGTGGTGCGTCAGCAGATACTGTTACATTAGGCAGTCATATGTTCGTCACCGCGAGAATGCACCTGCCCCCTTACACGAGTGAAGATATCGCTTGTGTGATTCTGTTTCATTTATAGCTTGGTCTCTAAAACTTTCAATGATGGTGCACAATCACAACGTATGAAAACAAATAATAGAATAAAACAAGTATTGTTTGTACTACTCACACTACTCAGTACTGTTAAAAATGCATACAACTTTGCATGCTAAGAACGAGGCGTGGTGCAAAGATGTAATTAAGCTTATTAACTTACCACACCAGAGAGAGAAGAGAAATTGGCTCTGTAAGACCTCTTTGACCAGGGCCCATCTGCGACAACTGCGATGAGAGGAAGACCGTCTGCATCCACTTCACCGGCTTCTACTGCTAGCCTCACTTCTTCTTCAGCAGCCATTTTCATTTCATCCAACGACGTAGCAAATAAACCCCTACACACAGTATCATGATACTTGCTGTATGTTCGACTACTCATGCTTGGCATGTTTTAAGCAGCTGTTATTTCTTCTCAACCCACCCCCAACACTTAGTACGCCACAAACATCAGCAGAATTAACATCCATTCTCGATGTATCAGTTGGATCTTCTGTGGAAATTACTTTGCATATATTACACATGTTACATTTTAAATGAAGACTGCTTCGAAAACTTTGCCTTGATTCACGAACAAGTTCCATGTTTTTCAATGAGCAATTTAATTGGCCATGTTCTACCATTTCACTGAGCTCATTTTAAAAAAAACACGATATCCACTATTCGCCGACCAGTCACTTCTGTTATATTACTTACGAAGTTCCTATGCGTCTTATTGATTTGTCCATGCCCACAATCCGTTTCAACGTTGCTACTTGGTACGGTGAAATTGTTTTCTGGCAAAAAGCATTCTTTGCTAACTTCTTTGCAGCTCTTTATATTTTCTCTCCATCTCTTTAAATGTAAGGCGTTTCTTTTCTTCCTTGGTTCTGAGAGATGTTTCCTTCCGTTTTTCTTCGCCATTTTTAAATACAAAGAGATTTAACATAATCTACATTTCCGTACCATTCATGTGCACGCACACAATAACGCACTCAGTTGTGTTGCACCTCTCTAAAACCGTGCAATAATAAATATTAATAAAATATTTTTGAGAAATTCAAACTTAGGTTGCGATTGCAGCCCGGTCGTATTGTGGTGTTCGATTTCTTACAGCGTTCATCTTTCAACGAGAGGCAGTGCACGAAGACTGCGGATTTTCAAGGCCCTCTGGTAAAATCTCTTGCGTGTGAATTTTCCTGTCATCCCCTGTTGTGCGTCCTTTTAACAATGAGCAGAGATGGCCTTTGAGCCTAGGATAAAAGTGTTTTATCACCTTACACGATTTTTTTATCACAAAATAGTTAAGTTTTTTGTATTTATCAGAAGTATCTTACACATCAGGTACCATATCATAACACATTTCGACGCAGAAAACATTGAAGATGCTACATAGAAAAGCCAAATACTATTTTGGCCCGGTATTTAAGCTAGACGGTGTCCAGTTAATTTGTGGTCGTGTTTTTAATCAATAATCTTGCTTTTATTAAAATCTCACTTAGAATAATACAATATACTGGTTATATGCACCATTATTGAATACATACCTTTAATTTGATACCGCATTGCAGGCAGTGACGTATATGGTTTCGCCAAAAACCTCAAAAATAGATTAACCTTAGAGTAAATGGGGTTAATACGTGTTGCATACTTACGCCTGCATATGTAAAGATGACTCTTTAACACGTAACCTTCAAAACAGAATGTTTGTTTATCGACAGATCAGGATTTTGGTGGGGCGCAGAACTCTTAAGAATCATTTCAGTGGAAAAAAATATGCACATTTTCATGTTATATTTTCGTGAGGGATAACCAGCTAGTGATTGTCAGTGCCGTTCGAAAACCCCGGTCTATCAAGCTATGAACAGTGATTTTCTTTTAAAGGTTGTTTCAAAGGTGTCCACTTAATTGCAAATAACCTACACAAAACTGCACTGATGACTCCTTCCCCTACGCTGGAAGCGACAGAGCGTCCTGCAACGTCATCCCTGCATCGGAGCTGAAAGACACCTGTGGACACCTGTGAACTCCTGTAGTGAACTGAGTTCTTCATAGCTTTCCGGTCGTGTACGTCGTACATTAGTACATCAAATTAATAAGCAAAGTCACCCGCCATTTTTGATTCTTGGTTTTTCTTGCTTATTCGTATTTATAAACATGACAATTTTTAATGTTCATGTATAGCGAACTATTTGTTGACTTTAAGCTGCACTCCAGGTATAGAAATTAAACCACGAACCCATAACAATTTCACAATATCGATTCTGCCAAAAATTTGGCAGAATCTATATTGTGACATAGTTATGAGTTCGTAGTTCAGTTTTTATGTCTGTACTGCAGGATAGGGTCGATAGCTAGTTCGTTATAGACGTGCTTATGAAATTTGCGTCGTATTCCACTGTAATGGGCACCCCGGCGCTGTTTTTATTGTAACATTCGTTGGAAGCGTCTACAAGCTGGGGTTTATCTTAAATGGATGCTGGTACCCTTCTCCATCATCCCTGGAGGTTCGTAACGTCGCCCTGGATACATCCTGCCGTCCATGAGATCGTTCACCATTCTGCATCTCTCCCCGCAGGTGATTCACACTCGTGGGTGGTAGGACAAATATATACGGGCGTTGTGGGGGGGGGCATACAACCAGCAGGACAAGTTTCGGTGTCTTGACCAACATGTGACTCAGTCCTGTGGTTAGCGATATGGGGATTTGCTTTGTCTTCCAAGAAACGTCTCCACGCCCTCTCATGCTACATTGGGCAGGAAAGCCGTCGAACAGTCTGGACCTAATTGACGGGCCTGCAAACACTGGCCTTCGCACATCTCAGCCGAAACCAAGTGGCGGCCAGTTTTGGCGAGCGAAAGAGCGAGCGAACCAGCGAATGAAGAGCATACAGTAGCTGTGTCGCGTTCAGAGTGCAGAGGAATTCGCGACCAGAAGTTTCGCCTCGTAGGCACTGAGATGATGGACAGGACTTATCTGTGTATGGCGGGAATGTTCGTGGCTTGGGACCGGTGACTTGCGAGTGCACCATGACTGTGGGGTGTATTCGGAGTGCTCCCAGGACAACTCTAGAGACTGTGTTGTTATTGTTGTCGTTGTATAGTGGTTGTGGTTGGCTCTTAAAACTGTTCAAAAGTCTATATTTTTTCCACATTATTAGGATATTTCATGATTCCGTTACGTGCTATCGATGATAACTTCATAAAAATACGAAAACCAACAGAAAAATAATATTCATAACATATTTATAGTGAAAATATAAGAATTTAATTTTAAAACCTTAATTCGTACAAATTTCAAAAGTTTGTTTTAACACAAAATTTTCTTTCAGCTGAAGTGTCTCTTGAAGCCACAGGAGTAGCTTGATGTAATTTCTTTGGAATTTGACACTTGGTTCTCTTGCTGTAAAGTTTAGCTTTAGACTTTTTTGACATAAAATTTTATTTCAAAAGTTAGAATATAAATTCAAACAAAATGAATGTAACAAATGTTTCAAGAAAATATTTTACTGCATTCTAATAATGTGAATAATGAATTTGAGCTGCAGTCTGATCACTGATTTTGTAATTTGAGATTTGTACGGAAGAAGAATGTATAGTCCCAACGTTTAAATTCTTACAACACATCACATTCGTTTTTGGAAAGTCGTATTCCTCCATTGTCGCTGCTTTTGAACTATTATTTCATATCACACCAAAAAAAGACGCGATATGCTAGAAATGCAGAAAGTAATTTCAGCTTCTTTAACGCACTTAATAAGCGAGATATTCAGTGTCGTTGAGGATGAAACAATGTGAAGATGGAGCAGTAGCGGAATGCAAGGATGGAGGAAACAGGAGTGCTCCGAGAAAACCCGACCATCAACAGCTACGACCACCACGTTTCCCATATGCAAGAATGTAGGTAACTCCCGCTGGGAATCGAACCATGTTCGCCATGGTGGGAGGTGAGTAGTAATACTTCTACACCAAACTTCCCCACTCTATGCTGTGGTGGGTAAGTAGGGCTTTAACGCCTCGACAACGGCGAGGTCAATGGAGACGGAGCAAGTTGCTGAGGGACGCGGTAATTGAGAAGGAATCTACCGTGTCCTGTCGTAAGCAACCATCCCATCATTAGCTTGGGGGCAATTTCGAGATACCATTAAAAACCGATATCAGGGAGGTTGACCGGGATTTGAACCCTTTCCCTCTCGAATGCGCCATTTCGCTCGGTTTGGAGGCTGTGATCCACCCTCAGGAAAATAAGGGGGTGGAAGGGTTTAAGGGACTGCTCTAAATGTAATATAGACCTCATTTTAAGTAGTTGTGTCTATCATAATTTTTGAAAATATAAGGAATATTCCAGTGTAAATATTTTTTTTTCAGGATAGAAATTAGAGTTGAAATTTTGTTGCCAATTTATAAATTTGGTTATTGAAACACNCCCTCAGGAAAATAAGGGGGTGGAAGGGTTTAAGGGACTGCTCTAAATGTAATATAGACCTCATTTTAAGTAGTTGTGTCTATCATAATTTTTGAAAATATAAGGAATATTCCAGTGTAAATATTTTTTTTTCAGGATAGAAATTAGAGTTGAAATTTTGTTGCCAATTTATAAATTTGGTTATTGAAACACAAATGTGNTTTAGACTTTTTTGACATAAAATTTTATTTCAAAAGTTAGAATATAAATTCAAACAAAATGAATGTAACAAATGTTTCAAGAAAATATTTTACTGCATTCTAATAATGTGAATAATGAATTTGAGCTGCAGTCTGATCACTGATTTTGTAATTTGAGATTTGTACGGAAGAAGAATGTATAGTCCCAACGTTAAAATTCTTACAACACATCACATTCGTTTTTGGAAAGTCGTATTTCTCCATTGTCGCTGCTTTTGAACTATTATTTCATATCACACCAAAAAAATACGTGATATGCTAGAAATGCAGAAAATAATTTCAGCTTCTTTAACGCACTTAATAAGCGAGATATTCAGTGTCGTTGAGGATGAAACAATGTGAAGATGGAGCAGTAGCGGAATGCAAAGATGGAGGAAACATGAGTGCCCCTAGAAAACCCGGCCGTCAACAGCTACGACCACCGCGTTTCCCATTTGCAAGAATGTAGGTAACCCCCGCCGGGAATCGAACCATGTTCGCCATGGTGGGAGGTGAGTAGTAATACTTCTACACCAAACTTCCCCACTCTATGCTGTGGTGGGTAAGTAGGGCTTTAACGCCTCGACAACGGCGAGGTCAATTGAGACGGAGCAAGTTGCTGAGGGAAGAGGTAATGGAGAATGAGTCCACCGTGTCCTGTCGTAAGGAGCCATCCCATCATTAGCTTGGGGGCGATTTCGCGATACCATGAAAAACCGATATCAGGGAGGTTGACCGGGATTTGAACCCTTTCCCTCTCGAATGCGCCATTTCGCTCGGTTTGGAGGCTGTGATCCACACTCGGGAAAATATGGAGGCGGAAGTGTTTAAGGGACNCACTCGGGAAAATATGGAGGCGGAAGTGTTTAAGGGACTGCTCTAAATGTAATATAGACCTCATTTTAAGTAGTTGTGTCTATCATAATTTTTGAAAATATAAGGAATATTCCAGTGTAAATATTTTTTTTCAGGATAGAAATTAGAGTTGAAATTTTGTTGCCAATTTATAAATTTGGTTATTGAAACACAAATGTGGNTTTTTTTTCAGGATAGAAATTAGAGTTGAAATTTTGTTGCCAATTTATAAATTTGGTTATTGAAACACAAATGTGGTAGTTGAAAAGTGTCAAAGTCAGCAAAAATGAATGTAAGTACCACTTGTTTACGATATTTGTTGTCCTGTAGAACAGTGTTTTAAACTATGGCGATAATGCTGTATCTTTTATGGGCATATTGCTGTATTAAAACCCTAATAAACTCCACTTGAAATTCTGGTAAGACCGAACACACGCGGAGCTTGTTCCCATTGCATTCGCAACGCTTACTTAAGGCCGGGCGTGACCTTGAGACTTTTAAAATGTTCTACAGGGAGCCCCCTTAATATTGACTCTCGGATATGTAATGCCAATTTTGATGTCTAGTTTGATTATTATATTGAGTATTGCGATCAAGATAGTGATCGATAGTGTTTATATTGATTTTATTTAGTATATATATTTGTAATTTGATTCATTAACATGACATGTTTGGTGATACATACTTCTGTTCTCAAATGCACACCTGTATTTTTGCCGTGTTTTTCTAGTGTTGTACGCAAATTAATACATAAGTTCAACTTTTACACTTATTAAATTAAAGTACAGATATCATATGAACCAGGCAAAGTACAAAGATTTATAACAGAACGTACTGTATAGCCCGGTAACGGTTTCTTCGCACCTTTTGAATAAAACCTTTGAAAAATTACCCCATNATAACAGAACGTACTGTATAGCCCGGTAACGGTTTCTTCGCACCTTTTGAATAAAACCTTTGAAAAATTACCCCATATAGGTATGGCATATTTGGTTGTTTCCTTAATATGTAATATCTGAAGTGTTTTACTCTTTTCGTCAACATAAAAGTATCCTAATTTTTGTGAAATTTAAAGTTTAATTATATTTTACTTNGAAGTGTTTTACTCTTTTCGTCAACATAAAAGTATCCTAATTTTTGTGAAATTTAAAGTTTAATTATATTTTACTTATAAATTATAATGTTTCATTTATAATCATAACATATAAAACAGTGATAAAATATGTATGTTGGTAATGGCTAGTAAGAAATAGTTGTCATACAAAATATTACTGAGTAGGCACAAATTTGGTGCTTTGTCCCAGTGCTGTTATTTTCTTGACTTTATTAAGATTCCTTCTACTACAGGTTGGGAAGATCAATGTTAAGGCGCCCGTCTACCNGCTGTTATTTTCTTGACTTTATTAAGATTCCTTCTACTACAGGTTGGGAAGATCAATGTTAAGGCGCCCGTCTACCTGGAACTTTTGCCCACGTTTAGGCCGAGAAGCGCGGGAGCGATATAAGGGCGACACTGCCACGCGCATCAAGTACGCCATCGCCGCTAAGCGCAAGACTCTGAACTGGCGTGCAGTGTTCTCGTCGTGCTGCGTGTACCTATGGGACTTTCAGCGGTAACCATATTATTTTATTAGTGGGAAGTATTTAGGAAGGTTCAGTGCAGGCGCCTATAGTAGTTTTGTATGTATCTGATGCGTGCATTTTGAGCTACAGCGCCTTGGAAAGGCCGTTTTTAGCGGTTTTGGAATACTCTGAATTGATGTTTCTAATACGTGATATTTTGAAAGTACTTAACAGCTCTCGTCTGAGGTGTNGGTTTTGGAATACTCTGAATTGATGTTTCTAATACGTGATATTTTGAAAGTACTTAACAGCTCTCGTCTGAGGTGTTTGTTCTTTTCGTAGATCAGCACGTTGGACGCACGCTTAATAGTTTCGTTTAGAAACGTGTATTTCGAACACTCTGCAACGCAGTTCAAGCGCCAGGTAGACGGGCGCCTCAAATGTTCGGCAATCAAAAATTTTCCACTAGGTAAGCGCTAGTGTCGCATGTAAACGAGATTTTCTCTATTTTATATGTTTAAAAAAAACAGGATAATTGCAATAATCATAAATTAAATATAAAGGAACTTCGTAACTAAGTAAAATCTTTCTCTTTTTTATAATTCACGTAACTTTAAATTTTAATTTAAAGTTGCTTTTTGGAACATTGCGCACCTAGGGGAGAAAATTTACCCCATGCCAAACTCTCCCATAAAAAAATCTGGTTTTGTTCCTAACCTGAGTAGAATAAACCTTAACTTGGTTAAGCTTTGTTTACATGAGGCGGAGGAATATCCCAGAAGTAGAACTTTAGCAGGAGTTCAGAAAATTTTTAAGTAACCTTGAATGTACCATAATTGAAGTATGTTTTAATTGCTGTAGAGCGGAGCAGCGCAGAGATCGGAAATGAGACTGTTCACCAGCGACTTCCGCGATAGGCGAATCATATGCCCTTGTTGTCCGGAGCAAACGACTCCCTTGTTGACTGACCTTGATCCTTGCTCGGATGTCGTCCCTCCTCTTCGCAGATACTCCCGCCAGCCCGAGAGTTCTGCCTTTGATCCCATTGGCCCGTCAGGAAATGTTGCGCAAAAATTAGAAGAATTTTCTAAATGTTCGTTCAGCAAAGCAGGGCTGCCGCTTTATCGCGCGCTAACATTAAAAATAAAAAATAAATACTGGTTTTTACAGAGAGGAGTGGATTCTCCGTCGTCAATTGTCGGGACAGTCGTGTAACTCGGCTCGAGCTGTCAGATGCCTGGCGCCTCGTGAGTTCGCGTGCTTCTGACCTTCGCCCAGCCTACTGCGTCTGTCGTTCCCGTGGTGCTGCGTGGTGCAGTTTGTTCTGAGGCCAGCTCGCGGTGTGAGGGGTCGTGCGTTCGAACTCTGGGTAAGACGCGTGTTGCTCGTAGCTGTTAACCCTGTGTGCCACGGTGTAACGCTCGGTGCCAGCCAGCTCAGTATTGCTATCCGAGCCTGCGTTCAAGCAGGCGTGGAGGTCGCTGTGGAATAACCTGTCGCCCGATTCTCGCAGCCACGCAAGTAAACGCGAGGGCGTTTGTTTCGATTTTAATTTAATTTTGCGACTGTGGTTTTAGGACGGATTTTACTCACGGCTTCCGCAGTATCCGTTAATGCACGGCGTCAGTTTTGATTTGATAACTGGAACATATTGTGTTAAATAAACACGAATGGTTGTCATGATTTTCACATGATGCCTTTATAGAACTAGAAAACCTTTTCGTGGCTTTTTTAACTTACAATTTGCTCTAGTTTTGTTTAATTGCCGTGTTACCTTGTCGCTGATTTTCAAAACAAAATAAAAATATAGAACTATCGTTAATAACACACTATCCCCCCCTCTATCGCTCTCTCTCTCTCTCTCTCTCTATATCTCTCTCTCTCTCATTTTCATTGGCTACAATTTCTACTTTGTAGGTATTCTTCCACCGAAAATTACACACGACTAATNTCTCTCTCTCTCTCTCATTTTCATTGGCTACAATTTCTACTTTGTAGGTATTCTTCCACCGAAAATTACACACGACTAATACGAAAACGTAAATGAAAACGGCCAGCAGTTGGCTAAATCTTCCATAGAACATACGAACGACCATGACGAATTTGCAGTGGAATCATGCAAAAGAACTTCCATCGTGGCACACATTGGCTTAAGTTTTTTTTAAGTGCACGTGTCAAAATTTTGGAGGAAGGTCAACGTGTAAAAATTAAGCGGAAAAATGTGTGCTCGTTCATTTACGACACGTGCTAAAATATAAAAAGAATCTATACGTGGAAACGTGTGTTCTAGGATCAAGAGTCTGTGACTCGCCTGCTTGAGTGTTGGAACAAGTTTCGGACTTGCGGACACTGTGGAGTTCTGCTGCAGTTCGGAGATCTTCCCTTCTTCACTCTTCAGGTGAGTTTCGCCGCGTACTTTTATAAGGCCGGGCAGCCCAACAAACCGGCGAGGTGTATCGTAACTATGTATTTTCGGAAACAGAGTAGTGTTTTTACACACGTGAAGTGACGGATTTTTTACTGTTGCCGGGGGAAAAATGTTTAAGATTCAGTCGGAAAATTTAGCCATGTGCGTACACACCATTCGGTATTTCTTTAAATGCGAACTCAGTAAAGTTTAGTTACTAATCGTGACGTAAAGATATGATTTTTTTTTTTAAGTTTATACCCGAAAACCCGACGCAGGGCGAAACGTGTTTGTTCTGAATCACCCTCATGTGCTGAAAATGTCTTCAGTAATTTCAACGTCACTAATAAAACTGCCATTTTCTGCAACGCGTTGCAACTGAATGGATATTTCGAAAGTGCTATACCCAAAATGCAAATATATTATACAACTAATTTGTAATCAATTAAAGACCGTCTTACACAAAATATGTGGCAACCGTCAATTTAGTAACATAAATGTTATCAATAAGCAGTATGTCAGCTGTCAAAGTAATATGTTCAACTTTGCAGAAGGTGTTTATTTATGTTTGAATTTTCAACAGACCTGTACTTTTATTTGAATGAAATACTCTGACTAACTTGTGTATAATTTGTTCTTACAACTAGATAGGAGGAAGTGTAAAACATCTCAAAGCACTTACTTAAATGAACAGGGGTTCTAAAATCAAATATTATTCATGTTGTTTATGATATTTTTCTTGGCAGAAGAGCAAGCCAGTGTTGAAGATTATATAGAGTGGCTGTACAAAGCATCTCGCGCGCGCACTCTACCGAATGTTCCCTCTACTGCTGAAACTACTGGCTGAGACCATATGTGCTCGTCAGCAGTATCGGAACATCAGCTGACGTTATTGAAATTTTAGATCAGTGAAATATCTGAGAATAGTATGGCGCGGTAGAAGCATATACCAAAGGTGAGGTAGGCCGATCTCGCTGTTTGCCCGCAACCAGTCCCCATGCCCCAACATTGGACTGCTTTCCCGCCAATGAGACATCCAAAAACGGCGTGGAATGGATTTGAAGGTTAGAAAAGCGATTAGTAAACAAGTTCTTCGGGATGTTTGTATACTCAATCCAGCCAATTTGTAATGCAGTTTGATTAAATTCAAATTTTTGAAAGTATTTAATCCGTATAAAGGTGCTCGTCTTTTGAAAATATGGTATAAACAAACGCGTTCATCACTGTTGAACGTGTGACATCGGCAGGTGTGTTCCTTTGGTGTAGGTCAATGTTAGGTACATGCGCAGAAGACCAATAAACGGTCTACCTCATCTTTAGTCTATAGGTAAGACGTATATCGCCTCTTGGCTTGTCCTTTTAAGCGAGAAGTACATATAGTTGGTTTANATCTTTAGTCTATAGGTAAGACGTATATCGCCTCTTGGCTTGTCCTTTTAAGCGAGAAGTACATATAGTTGGTTTATCCGTTCGAGGTGGCAGGCTCTGCTACGCCGCCTCGCGCCTGTGCGAGCACTTGGAAGGCCACCCGCAACACACACGTCATCAGTAGTCAGATGTCAGTCACGTCCTCTCCGCTATCACATTATATAAGCAATATTCATTTCAGTTATGCACTATTAAAACTGACATTTTACGGAAAAGTGTTAATGCATGTTCTCTAAAATTATCCTTAAAATTTTGGGCACATTTTTTCNAAAGTGTTAATGCATGTTCTCTAAAATTATCCTTAAAATTTTGGGCACATTTTTTCTCAATAACGGACTTTCCGTAGATTTCAAAGAATTACCCGTGAATTCACGGAAAATCTTCATAAATTTGCTTGTTAATTATTTTCTGTACTTACGGTAAAAAAAATTAATATAACGAAAAATTTTACAAAATTTTACACGGTCTGTGTATAAAAAGATAATTTAAAAAAATATATAAGTGTTTTATTTTGGAGCGTGATTTGACCCCGATTCAAAAGTTTAGGATTTCGTGATTTCGTGACTCTTTATCACTTAACTACGACCTCGTTGCGACAACGTAGAGTGTAAATATGTAATTTCTAGAAACGTGAGATGCGTAAATTTTTCTTCTTAATTACGTTTGAGGGTTTTTGTGATGTAGGAGAGTTCTTTACACGAATCGTTAACTCTGTTTATCATCACTCATTTCTGTTTACCTAATAAAGGCTTTGCTTTTTTTTTACATTAAGTGGCACTTAGTGAGCATTTTTTGATGACGTGAAAATTGTGACCACTACGCGCCACTAAAAATCGAATTTGAAATTGCATTTCAGTAGAATGGTTATGGCGAGTCTGGGACAAACAAGGGCGCGGGGGCAGGCGCCAGGCACCGACCGTCCACCATGTTGTGACGTCACCACATCACCATCATATTGGATCTGAGTGACTCTGACGTTGACCTCACACCCGTAACCTTGACCCCGTGCCCGTGTCCTTAGATAACCTTGAAAACAAAAATTTGGAAAAAAATTCTAAAAGATTGCAAAAAAAAACTGAAAAAAATTATAACAATTGAGTATTATAAAACTTTACCCCACCCTCCCGCCGCTCATCCTAACCGACACCACCCACTCCCTCCAGCCCTCAAATCATAAAAAAAATCAACAAAAACACAAAAATCGAACAATCTAGGGACATTAACGTTAGTCGGCGCTCTCCTACCTCTCACAAGCCGCCCTAAGTAACACCTCCGCCCCAATCACGACTACAACCAAAATCATACAAAAACCGAAAAAAATTGAATAAATTCGGAAAAATTTTAAAAATTGAGGAAAATTTAACAACACCTCTCCCTCCCCCAATCCCGCATATCCAACCACCCTCCCTCCTTCCATAACAATCATAAAATACCGACAAAAGTCACAAAAATCTAAAAAATCACTATAATAATTGAGGTACATTTACATTATCCCATCCTCCCATCACGCTTACCCCTCCACCCTAACAAACAGCCCCTCCCCCTCCCATTCCTCTTCACCATTCAATCATAACAAAATCGAGAAAAAATCGCAAAAAGTCTGAATAATTTTAAAAAAATCGAGGAACATAACATTACCCCACACTCCACCCGCTCCCTAACCAACAATCCGCGCCCCTTATCATACCCCCCCCCTTTTTTCCATAAAAATAGTTAGCTAGTGTGGTTGGCCGGTATGGTCCTTTGTTATGATCAGTTAGTAATTGTCAGTAGTATTGTCTGAGTCAATCACGAGAGGGTGAGGAGTGTTGGGAGCTGACGAAGTATTCAATGGAATATAGTGGCGGGGGTTCAGTCGTCTGCTGATCGTAGTACCATGGAATGGCTGTAATATGCCATCTTTATGAGAGTTGAACCGTCGGGGTCACACAACTACCACTTTGTTTTCGCATTAGGTATATCTTTATTCCCTCGATTTTTACGATTTTTATTAATTTGTTGACGATGCATAATACTTGTGTGGCGATACATAATACTTTATTATCCTTTTGATATTGACATATCAATCACGGAGAGTCGGGGCAACTAAGATAATATCACTGCTTGTTTCAATTTAGAATAGTAATACAGTATGACAAAACTTCAAATAAAATTTTTGACAAGGAGGCATGAAGTCTGACCCGACCTACACCCCCAACTGCATAAGGGCGACCATAACAGTGGACAAATTCTACTAAACAGTAACTTGTTTTTATACTGTAATATTTACTAAATAAATAAAAATTATACTATCGAAATAGTAGTGCCCATAATATTTATATTAATCTACACGTCCAATAAAATATTACTGCACAAAATAAAGGTATATTTTGTGATATTTGGTAATAAACACACATGCTATAATGTCTTACATCAATAAATATTATTACATCATTTCACAAACTGGAATACGTTGTAGTACTAAACTTGCAGTGCTGAGTTTATTTTTAGAACAAAATAATGATAGTATCTATTTTTTTTATTAATCATTTCTACTACCATGATGATTGATGTTATTTCGAAACGAGTTTGGGAGGGGGGGCATTATACCGACACATTGTGAACTAAAATGCGATTGCTAAATTAGAAAAATAGTTCCATCCTTGATTACAGAGTTTTCAATTAACTCGAGCATTTTATAACAAATAATCTTTCTATTTCCAAGACAGTAAACTGAGAGGGAACAAATATGCAGTTGTCGTTCAAAAGTCATTATCACATACCAAATGGTCATNGTCCAAGACAGTAAACTGAGAGGGAACAAATATGCAGTTGTCGTTCAAAAGTCATTATCACATACCAAATGGTCATATGATTAATTAAATTTTCAATATTATCTGCAGTTAAATAATTTGTTATATTTATCTAGTTGCTTTCGTTCGTCCTTTAAAAAATTCACGAAAACTTACCAAATGGATGGATAAAATTTTAAAAATATATGCCCGAAATTATTATAATTGACTATGTTGTTACAACAAAAATTTATAAGTTCGGATTCTAACCATGCTAACATACTATAAGAAGGCTGACACAAATATATACATAAGTCTACTATATAGCCTAAGAAGATTCTAGGTTGACTTACCGTAAAATAATTATGAGCTAGTCTTCCATAGAAATATCTTTAGATTTTCGGGTATAGCAAAAGCCAACTGTTTTCATTATTGTGTATTAACAAAATGCATTATAATTTTTATAGGAAAGTGTAAATAAAATGTTATCCATGCCAAAGAAACTAACGTGTTACTTCAAAAAGTCTTACAGCTGTTTGTTAATATTTATAAAACCGCAAAGCTATGCAGATTACAGTGAACTAGTTTGCCACGCCCTCTAAAATAAAAAGCCACTAATAGCTGCTGGTATTTTAAAAAAATCATTCTTGAAAGGTAGGAGCGATATATCGTATTTGAATGTGTTGCAGCGCTCACTGGCATCTCCGCGCTAGAATACGATGTTTGTGTGTGACTTACAGCTTGCCCCGGTCAGCCTCGCAGGTAGATAATGATTGACCCGCAAGGTGCGTGAGTGGGGGCACGCCGTCCAAGTCGCACGATGTTTGTGTGTGACTTACAGCTTGCCCTGGTCAGC
>NQII01002234.1:364412-376224 GCA_002778355.1 Clitarchus hookeri | reverse complement strand
TAAAATTGATTAAAAGGGTGCAGTTTACAATAATAAATGGCCTAGTGTGACCAATTCTTGAAATTAAAGTGTTTCGGTACTTTAAAAAAAATAATCATAATATTAGGGACAAAAAACTTAATAAAAGGTTACTAATTAGATGTGCAGTTTGTTTTCTGGATTGCCAAAGGGAGCAAAAATTTGTGATACTTTAAGAATAGAAATTATAACATTAAAAAATCAAAGTACTGTTTCTTCTTGTACTCATCAGGATCGGGAATCAAGTTCAGAGTTTGATCAATATCCCAGTTTGTCTGCATCTTCAGAGGTGATTGAGACACTAAACACTTCACTGCAAGGACTAGGGAAATTCTCTATTGATAGAAAAAAAGTCAGATCATAACATTATGCAACCAGGAAAGTAAAAAAAAAATTTGACTCAGCAATGAAAAGAAAACTTTTTGTATTTGCAGAAGATACGGTGAAGATCTAGAGAAATCAGTTTTGCAAAACCTTAACGTAACATTTTTGAATTCTACTAGTAGGAGGAAGAAGCTAATGATATTAACCTGTGTACCAGAAAATTGGGGAATAAGAAAAATCATGCATGAGTTTAAACTGCAAAACTGCATGGTACGACAATAAAAAAAACCCTTTAGTGAAAGAGGAATCTTGGAAAGTCCCAACCCCAATCCAAGCAATAACCTCTCAGGAAAAGTAGTTGAAGTTGTTCATTTATTTTACGAAAATGATGAAGTTAGTAGAGCAATGCCAGGTGTTGAAGGTTACATAACAGTTATTGAACCAAATTAAAATAAATTAAGAATTTCAAAAAGACTTAGGCTTTGAGTGAAGCATTGTATTGTAGCAGGTTCAAATGGCGCACATAGTGTGTGTGTGTGTACAATATATCAAAATGGTGAATTAAATACCTACAAACATTGCCTACCAAAAATGATATGCAATCCACCAACAATAGATTGCAATATTGGTAATTGTACATATTGTAATGGTAATGCTGCAATACGGACCATCCTTGAGAAGTCATTTAAAGTGAACCTGATACAAAAGATCACATTTCGGCAGTGGATTTCAGTCAACCGTTGCAATTTAGAAACTCTGCAGAAATCATTAACAGATTTCATAGATTTACTCTGTAACAAGCTATCAGTCTTAGTTCGCCATGACTTTGTAAAATTTCAGTAGAATCAGAAAGCCGAAAATCTGTTCTCCATTTTTTTATTTTTACTCGTTCTTCTTGTCAAACAAATTCAACAAATTATGCTTTTATCTTCTTAAATCAAAATTAAATCCATATCCCTTGTTTTCATTTCTCTATAATAGCAATTAAAAACGTCTTGCAGCAATTACATATTTTACTTCTTACTTTTACAAAAATTATAATTTCTTTTTATTACACACTCGTCCATTTTTTACAGTGGTGGTATTAGTTCTGTCAAAGAAAAACTTTAAACTTAGCACTTCATCGTAATTTCTGTTGTTACCTGCACTCTGATTGGCTGTCGTCTGAACACACCACATTTCTCCTCCAACCAGCAATTGTGAGACAAGAGCCAACCAGGATACTTTTCTTTCGTTCATGTGATTTACAACATGTAATGCTTATTACTCTCTAGGGAATAAATGAACTGTACGTTATACCCTCTACTAAAAATGAAGTATAACGTACAAATGATCTCTATGTCAACAAACTAGTAATATAACCAAAAATTACACTGCACTTCATTTAAATCACGTAATGAAGCTTAATTATGAAGTTATATTAAATTAATTTTAATTGTCAACACATCAAAATATTCTGAAACAAAAGGTAAATATAATATCTGTAAAACCACAAAACAAAAGGTAAATATAACATCTGGAAAACCGCAACGTTACAACTTTATTGCAAAACAATAGATGTCTTGTAGCATGCTGGGCTACCTCCACACAAATGCTACCATTATAGTAGCATAGGAGAGACTTAGTGGAAATGACCACAAGCATGCCACAAATAGAAAGCTCCGAGGATCTAGTATGACCCCAATGTAAAAGTAGAAGCAAAGAGGCCGAGCCAAAATTCCCACTCCAGCACCCTTACACATACACAATAATAATAATTATTATTAGTAGTACAGTAGAGCACCCCTTAACCGGAATTAATTTTCCGAAAAAAAATTCAAACGTCGCAAAGTTGTGCCATAACTTTCCCACGCTCGCAAGAGGTCTTTCGTTGCTCACACCAGACTAGCACGATGAAGAGAGCCGGCCCAAGTGGCACAGCTACAGCTACGCTGCAAAATGACACAAGTGCCAGTGACTAATGGCAATGTGCGACACATGCCGTTGGTTTTAGTGGTGCGACTTTCAGAATTGAATGTTCTAACATTTTAGTGTACATGTACCGTATTTTGGTGTGTGTAGACCGCACCAGTTTTGATGAAAAATTAGGGATAATTAATATTTCAAGCATAGGCCGCACTGAATTTTTGTATTCCCATAAATATTGCCGGGCCTCATCATGCTAGTGCGGCAACAGCAAACTATGGCAATGTCAAACTAATAAATTTGCCATTGAATGTTATCGTTGCCACGCCACCTGCTGAAAAGTAGCAACAGCGCAGTATTCCGCGTAAATAAAACTTTTTTATTTATGTCAAAATGCCTTAACACTGCATTTGAATTGCGGAACATGTGCGCCGTGCGTAGCCTGCCAGCTCGGCTGGTTGTTACTGGGCAGGCAATGGTATGGTGCATGTGTGCGTGCAGCATCACACACACACATACACACAGCTACTGCTGGCCTACTCATTCAAGCAGAGTGAGAGATAGAGAGAGAGCGAGCGAGACAAACAAAAAAGAGGAGGATGGAGTGAGAAAGATAAGAAAGGGCTCGAGCTAGCTTGCTTAGTGATGGAAGGCTGTTGTTTTGGCAGAGGGAAGGAGGTGGTGGTGAAAAGTAAGGACGCCAAGCGAGAGGGTGAAAGGAAAAAGAGAAAAGAAGCGCGCAAGCTAGATGGCGGATGTAGGTGATACAAAGCAGAATAGTCGAGGACAGGCAGGTTAAAGTATGCTGCGACCCATACGCGTTTAAACACACGTGATGAGCTGTTCATTTCTTATTAGTTTTTTGACTTCCTTAGAAACTAAGTTAAAACATTAGAGCGTATTGTTTGTTGACAAATTTCTGAACATGGTTTAGGGGGGAAAATTTTCTTATACCAATATCTCGTAAATAACCCGCACCCCACTTTTTGTAATTTTTTTTTTTGTAAAAATGTGCGGCCTATACATGCCGAAATACGGTACTTTGTGAACTTGGTTTATAATACGTCAGCCCCGCTCTTGGAAATGTATGTTGTGCCGACGTGCCATGCAGTAAGGGAAAGACTGTAAACGGAATTGACTATACTTCGGAAAGTTTTATCAGATGCACATCAACACAAACAGTAACATGATACCAAGATCTTGCTTACTCACGCAGACACACACACACATGAAGAGATAAGAATCCCTGCTAGAAGGTTGAGAATGAAGGTCATTAACGCAGCGCCTGGGGTTTTATGACTCACATTTCATAAACAGTACATAGTGTTTTTTTTAATGGTTTGGTAACTTTAAGGATAAAACTAATAATTTACACTCATTGATTTCTTAAGTTAAAATTATGTGCCACATATACACGAGTTCAGACTAAAAATGTGTTATTTTTCACACCATTCCACCCTCATTTCCCATAACCGGAATTTTCCCTCAACCGGAATAGCCGTTCCCCCGACGATTCCGGTTGAGGGGTGCTCTACCGTACATACAGCAATAAATAATGTGATTAAAAAAATGAGCAAGGTAATTGACAAATAAAAAAAATATCTGAAATTTGTGTGATCAAATTATTTTCCCAATTTAACAAGAGTAAAAAATAAAGAATAAACTTTCAAAAGTATAACAACATTAAATATGATAGTTGGTTTTGAGTAAGTAATAAGTTCTTTTTTTAATATATTTTTTTATATCATATAATTATATATTTTATAAAGAAATTAACGTTTACTATGTGGATCCCACAGAAAAATATTTTAAAATTGAAAACTACTAGAATGTTTTAAGTCACACAACAAAATTTTGGTTATTTTTCATAATTGAAAGTGTTTAGAAAGGCTGCGACGTGATTANGCTGGACTTTCCTGAGATGTGGCCCATCTTCAGGACATCTCCCTTGCCAATGCCAGCTAGGTGTTACATCCTCTTAAAAAATGGCATCAGGCATGAAGAAGGCCTCACTACAGCATTTTCCCTACCCAAATGGTTGACCGCTGTAAATACAACATTTACCCACAAAATAAAGAGGCAAGGTCATAATTATACATTATTGAGGCGACAAATAACAAACAGAAAAAGAACCACTTACCAAAATTGGTAAAACTCAAATGGTTACACCATTAAGTGGAAAATAGCCGGAGCTGATTAAAAATTCAGTTATGCCATGAAAAGTTGAAAGCAAAAAGAATGAAGTAGAGCACGTTCCAAAAACACTATTTCATTACAAAATTCACAATTAGTTTTTAAATAAAGTTATTTTACTCGATTGACACAATAGCTTAACCAGATCAGAGTAATTAGCCACTCATAAATTTAAAAATAAAAAAGTAACAAAATCTTGGAATATTGTTTAATGAATAAACAAAATCTTGGAATATTGTTTAATGAATAAACAAAATTACAGAAATAGTGACAAAAAATTTATCTAACCTTGCTTTCACATAAAAATGAAAAATAAAGCTAGGTGCTGGAAAAGAAGACAGCAGATTTTGCCAAGAAAACCAAGTAAAATATTCCCAGAAAGGAACATAAAGTTAACAATAACAAAGTGACTGCCTAGAAACAGCACAATACAGTCACTGTTCACGATAAAGGGCCTTGTAATGGAGTTGGTGGCACTGTTAAGAGATTGGCAGCTAAAGCTGATTTGCAACGACCTTATGAAAACCAAATGTTGACCCTTCTCTAACTTTATGAATGGGCAGTATAAAATATTTGTGCTATTAAGTTCACATTTACAACACAGAAGAATTACGTAGCGTCAAAAATATTTTTGAAAGATTGTTTCAATCAGGCAATTACTATCCAAGGAACTCAACAATATCATGCCTTCATACCTGTTGACTCTTGCACATAAAAAATAACTGTGAAAATATTTTCTGAAGCTAAATACTTATTGCAAGTAATTGTTACAAGATTACCAGACACTTCAATTAGGTGACATGAATGGCTACACTACTGTTGTATATGACAAGAACTGGTGGCTAGCTTACATGATGGAGAATAATGAAGAAATGGATTAATTTGAAAGTAACATTCCTTCATGCAGCTAGACCATCACTATCCTTTTCTTATCCAGGGAAGCCAGATGTATTATCAGGGTGACTAGCATCAGAGAAAGCCTGGAAATGTCAGGGAATTTTACATTTATGTCATGCTAGGGAATTTAGATACAGTATTTATAAATGTATTTAATAAGAAAAGGAATATTGTATTCTAGCACTTCTACATGCCATTTCATAAATTGTACTGTTATTTTAGTTTATTCCACCTTTGTAGGAAGATTTATAACAAGACTTGGGGCGGTTTTGTTGCTCTATGTGTAATCATAATTATTATTACTATACATATTTTTTTGGTTGAATTTTTTTGTTGATACAGCAAGCATTGACATAGTGAAAAATGATTATAGTTGCAAATATAAGATTTTGCAAATAGAGTGAAATAGGTAGTAATTTGGAGACTTGTAGTGGATCTCATTAAATTGATACATTGTATTCTCTCTCTTGTCTTTGTATCATGGCTTTCTTTCTTTCTCTGAGAAAGTTAGTATTTAAACCTGTGTGTCACCTTTTTCCATGTGCTATCTTTGTTTATACTGTTTGTATTATTATGTAAATATTTGTTACTGCAGAGAAAAGCATCCCTAGAAAGGCTATTAATGCTACCTGTAACAAATTGTGTAATTTTTTAGGAAATCACCAAGATATTTATAATTTTGTTGTATATGTTGTTCAGGGATATGTAACATGATACCTGGAAAAATCAGGAAATTTTTTATAAGGATATTGCTAGCCACCCTGAATTATGAAAGAGGCACGTAAAGAGTGACAATTATTTCATAACAAAATTAATTCTGTGACATAGCAAGGGATGTTAGAGCTGTGCTTAATTTTTTTATATTTTTTATTTAATTTTTTTTTTGTAGTAGACTAGGAAAAATGTTGCAAAATACAGGAAAGTGTAAAAAAGAGGGAAACTTATGCTGTAAAAATGGACATTGGGACCAAAATCAGGGGGTGTAAAACAGGGGTTCCAATGTATTTATGTAAAGTTGTGGAGTGAATTTGATGTATAGAAAGTACAGTGTAAGGTAGCATTTTTTTTGTTTAATGCCATTTAAATAATATTTTCTGTATGTTGTATTAACTTAGTCATTTTGTGGAGTGAGATGAGTGAAAAATGTTTTTACATATGTAGTTACAGTTCAAATATTTGTGACTTTTGGAGGATCGTAAGGTGCAACTCCATTGGTGTTATAGCCCATATTGTATTTTTGTATATATTATTTAATAGATTTGTGTGTCACTTTTAATAAGTGTTGCGTGAAAAAAATGTTGTGATTGTATCTCAACTG
The DNA here is from genome assembly GCA_002778355.1 of Clitarchus hookeri. Lineage (NCBI taxonomy): Eukaryota > Metazoa > Arthropoda > Insecta > Phasmatodea > Phasmatidae > Clitarchus > Clitarchus hookeri. Next base: position 369,569 of record NQII01002234.1, on the reverse strand, counting down.
ATTTTGGTTAAGTTTTTGTTGACGTATGGGTTGGTCAGGGAAAAGTAGTAAGATATCTGGAAAAGTCAGGGAATTTTTTCTGTGGGTTTTGCTAGCTACCCTGATTATGGATTCCTCTCACAGATGTATTATGTACTGTGACACCAACCAGAAGAATTTATGTGCTATCTTAAAATGACACTTTGAAAACCAATGAGGCATTATTAAAATACTTCCATTGAACAATACAATATCAAGTATGTTAGTGCTATTTTCCTTACTTCAATTTGTTTCTTGTTTCACATTATTGTATCGTGCTTTCTTTTACTGCTAATATGTATAATCAGAGTTTTGATGAAAAATGATTTTGTTTTCATTTATTTTGACTATGAACCCATTGGCATTCCACTTTAAACTTTGTAAATAATTCAACATTAATATAAACTATTTTCTAGAATTTTTTACAGAANAAAATTTTTTTTTTTTTTTTTTTTTTTTAACAAACTTTTTTTCTCTAAATCTTATTGTATTGCATATCATAAGAATCCTGTAAAATGACGCATGTCCCACCTCCCTTGCTTAATTAGCAGAGCTGCTATGGCAATTAAAAAATATGTTGGTCATGCTATTTTGGGTATTATTTCGAAACTACATAACCGTATTTTCAAAATCGGTCAATATATCTTAATAAATTATTATATTTTCCTTTGTATATATAGAGGCTACCTTTGTGCAAAATTTGATCAAAATCTAAAATGGTGAGCTTAAATCAGTGTGTTGGTTTGGAAAAAGCCTGTTCTTTTTCTAAGTATCACCTTTATGCATGCGGCCTGCAAATATACTTACACTTTAATAAAACTGATGTAAAGGCTTCCATACCACATCTTAATAATGATCTAGCAGGAATACAAAGTTGGTGTAGTCATTACAAAAATTTGTCGTGGGCTGCTCACGTGACCACCTTGCGCAGAAAGATAAATTATTCGTTGCACTCCCAGAAACGCTTCAAAAAGCTAATGCCTGTCAGATTGAAACCCATATTAGGCTCCTTTCAGACAATATGGTTTTTCGGTGTGCGCCGTGAATGGCACGGCACCGTGTTTAGAAATAACCATGGGTGCATATGGAAGCTTTCACACATTCCATGGTGTGTTCGGTGCTGCCGCTCAGCGCAGTGCCATCTATGTGGCAAAAAACTGTAACATTTTAAAGGGGCCTTAGGCCAGACCTTATAATGCCTGTATATGATTAATGCAGCATGGTTTAAAAAAACATCAGCGAGTGCCACGCAGCACGTTTGCAAAAACTACAAAATACATGTGAAGTACATTTTTTAACTAAAAGGGAACCAACCTTCCCTCACCATACTGGGTTTTTTTCTATCTTTTGTTTATGTTTTTTAACAAATTGTGGACAACCTCGGAGACTACTTTGAAGGATGTTAAACAGCTTGTATACATGTAATACGTACCCGTTCACATGAGTGTATACAATTTGTACGAGTACGTATCAATTAAACTGTGATTTCAAGCAGCTATGTTTGTCTTTGTTCCTTGCCGGACATTCCTGCATACATACCTCATGTGGTGTCACCTTAAAGCGTACATGTCATACTCTTTCAACTGTACATAGTATTGGGTTATTTTCGGGAGACAAACAATAGTTGCCAAGACTTCTGTTGATGACCATGACCCAGTTCCCGTGACTTTAAATGACCTTAAACTCAAAAAATCTAAAAATAAAAAAAATGCTTATAAAATTAATTTAAAAATTTTTTTTTTTTTTTTTTTTAACTTTTGATTTCCTGCGGTTTCCACTGCACCACGTCCAGCAGACCACTGACTCTCCTCCATTCAATCACATTGTCTAACATTTCCCTCCCCTACCAATGTTTCTCATTGGTCAATTAGTCGGTAGGCCTCCACCCCTTCACCCATACTCATTCCATCGTATGCAGACATCTTGGTTTATTTGTTTTTCATTTGTTTTTATTTTCAACACCTAGGTGGTACTAGTGTATTAATAATTCATTTTGCCACCAGGCGAGCTGTCGATTTAGCCACCAGATGGCAGCCATATTTGTTTATGTTTTAACGTGTAGGTAATGCTGTTGGCTCCCTCCAAATTAGATTATATTTTCAACATATATGGGACGTTAATTTCTCAATTTGGCTGCCATGCAAGCTGTCAGCACCCACCCACTCTGTCAATTGAGCCGCCAGGCAAGCTGTTGACACTCATATTTTTTTATACACATAGGAAAATCTGTAATTTTCATCTTATTAAAAAATTATTTCCCCAATTAGCAGTATACCTACATGCATGATGTGGGTCTTTTGACTACCTGCATAATTTATTAAATCTATATTTTTTATTAAAATTTTAAGTTATTCAATTTTAAAACGTATTTTTTATTTAATTTTATAATTGTGCATATCGTACAATGGTACTTTATATAATACTTTTTAATTAAATTAATTTTATTTCTGTGCCTTTTAAATGTTAACTATATTCTGGCAAATTAGGTAAACATGAAATAAAACACTTTTTGTTCAATTAATTTAATACATTCGCTCATGTCTTCAAAAAAAATTACAATATTCTTCTATATCATATACATCTCAATATAAGCAACATTATTGTAGGTTACAGTCTTTTACGCATCTCGCTACTCTCACTCGTGTTGTCCATGTGCAAAAGTATTGTGACATTTAATACACAGACACACTGTGCAGGGCGGGTTATGTAGGTAACTGCACTTTTGAGGACATGTACCGAAGTCACAAGAGACCTGCTTGCAGCAAACCTGGTACCAAGTTACTGATGAGATGCATGTATAAGTAAATTGTCTCTACGGCTGAACTGCTTACCACACGTCATACAAATATGACATGCAACAGGGAGTTTTGGCACAATTAAAGCGTTCATGTCGCTGTATACTGTGGCAGAAAGAAAATGTCTTATCACAAAAGTGATACTGATGACGACGTAGTGGTTCATGCAAGAACTTGGAGGGACCTGTTGGAGATGTAGATGCTGGAGCTAAGGAAGCAGGTAACGCTAGCAACGGTGTTCTAGGCGCCTCAGTCAAAAAGTTTGATGGTTCCATTAGAGATTTCGTAGGCATCACAGCGGAAGAAGTCGATGGTACTGTATCATCTGTAGATGATCGTGCTGCACTGGTGCAAGTAGACACTGCAGGTGATGTAGACATCACAGCTGAAGAAGTTGATGGCGCTGGTAAAATACGAGACATCTCACTTGAAGAAGAAATTGATGGTGAGAAACCATTGGCAGGCAATATCCACTCCACTTTAGCGTAACTGGCCACGGATTACCTGGCATAGAAGCTAGCGGAGATGATCCACCTTTCACATTAGCCATTGTCAAACTAAGCCTCTCAACCGCCCCCCCCCCCTCCCACAGTTTATATAATATACGTTTATGCAAGCCCTGTGACATCATANAAATTGCTTATAATATACGTGTATGTGCAAGCCATATGACATCATATTGACATTGAACCAATCATATTACACTATTAAGACATTGTTCGGACATCGACCAGCCAATCACAGAGTTGCCTTGTCATTTCAGCTGGCCAGTTGCATGCCGGCATTGAGACATCACGTGCGGGCAGGTAGGTAGGCTTTAGGTGCTTATCATTATTATATGTATTAATCACACAAACAGACCACAGTGAAGATATTTACTCGCAAGCATGACATGGTGACGAGGAAGCCAACCCAGAACACAGGTACCTGATGTGTATAGATCTCAATGATGTTTCAGATGAATTTGTCAAAAGTTTTTAGGAAAAAAATAATTCTTTGTTTGCATGCAAACTTAATTTTTTATAACAAAAAATCATATGAAATGCATTAAATATTCAGGTATTTAGTTCGCAAAACTATTTCACCATTAAGCAGATTTCACTCTCATAAAGCGACGAGGATGAGAAAACCAAAGTTTCCACTTTTTTACTGTAGTGTCAATGGAAGCACCTCAACTGCACCACTCAACATGCGTACTGTCAGCAATCATTCCAGATGCATGGACTGAGGAGGGATGCAGAGCATATTCCATATGAGGAAATGCCGGCCATGTTGGACTCTATCATAATTCCCTATTATCATGCATATGTGCTTGGAAGTCGATTTTGTACAGTGTGCGAAGGATGGAAATTATTGATGCTCGAAATCAGTGCGATCTGCCTTCTGATTTAGTTACCAAACAAACTGTCATCACCAATCAATCACCACCATCCTACCTTGTTGAGACGTATAGGAAAGACATCACGAGTCCAAAAAAATTAGAGCATATTACAGCCAGTACATTACTGAGACCATGAGATTTTGGAGTTATGTTAATCCCTTTCAAATGTTAAAAAATTAATTGTGTGTACCAATTTTTTTTGTAAATAAATGCTAGCTCAAACCCCACTTTTTTTTCATATAAAAAAATTTAATGTGAAATTTTGTTTTAATACCAGTGAAACCAACAATACTTTGTAATGTTGTAAAACAAAGAAATAAAAAAAAATGTTCATTCCTTACTTGCTCATACATCAAACATACGCACTCACAAACACAGAGTCCAAGATATCTCAATTGCAGGCCTGACATAGAGACGCATTAAAAACTATTAAGAGTAAAGCGTACTTAAGAAGTGGATTCACGTCCCATTACATATATAAGTATGATACACAGCCATCACAGCCATGCTCTTATTTTTTAACGAGGCGCTCTTAGCCATTACTGCCATTCCCCACCCCAGCCACCCAGTTGGCGGGGAAGAGGGATCACGCCCTCTCATCGCAGACATGACCAGCGCTCACCCAAATTGGCCAAATCCGAAGCCCTGATCTGATTCATAAGATCACACCGAGCATGCCCTACCACAAGGCCAAGCGTATGGTCTGGCCGGAGCACTACCCACACCCCTAACGTCATCACAGGACGCCACCGGAGCAGGTGCCTGCTCACCGCCCGGCTCTTCATCAAGAGGGGGAATCTCTCCGAGCCTCCTCCAGCATGCGGAGTCAACCACTGCCAGCACGAGTCCAACCTCTATTGATCAGTACACCAGTGAGAACCACTGGTGGGGCTCACTTGATCGTCCCATGCTCCCACTTAATTTCCATGGCACTCATGAGTTTCCTGTATCCGACCGCCACGC
>NQII01002234.1:350195-364366 GCA_002778355.1 Clitarchus hookeri | reverse complement strand
GCCGGAGCACTACCCACACCCCTAACGTCATCACAGGACGCCACCGGAGCAGGTGCCTGCTCACCGCCCGGCTCTTCATCAAGAGGGGGAATCTCTCCGAGCCTCCTCCAGCATGCGGAGTCAACCACTGCCAGCACGAGTCCAACCTCTATTGATCAGTACACCAGTGAGAACCACTGGTGGGGCTCACTTGATCGTCCCATGCTCCCACTTAATTTCCATGGCACTCATGAGTTTCCTGTATCCGACCGCCATGCCGAACCACCCCCGGAAGGGAGGTGCGGTGGGCTCTGAAGTCCCAACAGGAATGTCCTTTTCTCATCACAGCCGCCGGACTTACCAAAGCCAACCGCAGAGTGATCAACAGGCTGTCATTGGANAGGAATGTCCTTTTCTCATCACAGCCGCCGGACTCACCAAAGCCAACCGCAGAGTGATCAACAGGCTGTCATTGGACACGACCATTACCATACATAGAATTTCTTCACCAGGAAATTCCTGTCTTGGGCCCCAATGGCCTGAATGCCAAGTGGTCCAACACCCCACCAAGTGGTCGGGCCTAGGTACTAACTATCGGCCCAAGCCATCACGGCAGATACCCCAATCCAGCCACTAGGAAGCTGGTATCCCATAGGACACGGGCGGCGGAGCCCAATTTGTTTAAACGGGGGTGGCACGAGAAGCCTTGTGTTGAGAGGCTATACGAGACGCATCACACACCCTTTCTGGAAATCGGTGCGGGACCGGACTCGGCTACTATAGCATAGTACTGCCACACCGCCTCAAGTGTCCGGCCTCCTTTCTCCCACCGGAGTGACTGTATAATCCTCCCCCCTCAAGTCCCATTATAGAAGTAAACGAGAGACACCTGCAGTCGTAATCTGAGCTTGTGCACATGTCCAGCCTCGCTGCACCAGGTGTTGAACTGGACTTTGCCGTAGTGCACTGCCCACAGGAGAGCTGAGGGGGTGCTACGGGGGTGGTTTGTAGCTACAGCAGCATGTTTTATTTCTCACACATAATAAATAAGATAATAAATATAGATGATACGTGCATGCACAAGTCAACACCAGAGGAGAACCTTGTTCAGGGGGGCTTTGATTCTCAACCCGTCTGGCCCAAATTTATTTTTTTTAAATTGCTCCACGTAGATGCCGGGATGGTTTCTTGGCTGATTCTTTACTTATTCCTACTTGCCCTAACAACCTGCTCCATCTCAAAAGGGTGTAAACTTTCTTTATTATTATTTTAGCTTGCACACCACCTAGAAAATGAGAAGTCACGCTACTATTTTACGGTAGTCAAATAGGAATGGTAGGATGGACAGGTCATCAAACTAAAGGAGATTATAATTAATATTTTTCATGTAGCAAAGCAAAAAAATTGTTTAAAAAAAATTAGAGCGTAAAAAACTTTGTATGTGCTATATTAAATATCATAACTCTTAATATGTACCTCTCGTGTTCTTTTTTTCCCCACTTAAGAAGCAAATTCCCATTGTTACAGTACACCACTGAACAATGAATTAATTTTCTCAGGACCTAATAAGTAACTGAGACTCAATTATGTAAAAAAAATGGTAGTGCAAGTGCAAAATATGTAATGTTAATTTTTAAAAAAATCTAGCTCCATTTACTTTCTTAGGTATCTAATTTCCTAGTAGCAGAATTCCATGGTAGAATGACCAGGAATGACATCCACATAAATGTTTGCTTGGCGAAATGTATACATATGTATACGACCGAGTGATGGTGGGGTGATGCTCTTGCTGCTATGAAACATAACGAGGCACTGCCATGATAAAACAACATACGTGCATTCGAGAGGAGCCAGGTTCAGTTCTCAGCCCAGACATCCTGATTTGAGTTTTTTACATGGTTTCTCGAAATTAGTCTAGGGATACGTTTGGATGGTTCCTTAATGTAAGTCATGTTAGATTCCTTCCTCTGATACTAATTGTGTGTGCCGCCTGGTTCAAAACCAAATCCAAAATTGTTTAACAACAAATAGTGAAGCATGGCGGGCCCCCGCCATGGTGCTAGACATTATTCATACAAAGTGCAAATACAGTTTACCCAGGAAGCAATTAAATATACCGAGGGACGCAGGTATATTTTTTAAAGCGATATTATCAAATTAAATATCCACTTTTCAGCTTTGGAGGTAGGGCTACATTTTTTTTTAATACGGGGAATTTATTTCAACTTTTGACCTAAACGCACGACAATCAGCACCACATGCATCACAGTCAGCACCACATACACCACAATCAGCACCACATGCACAGCAAACAGCGCCACACACCTCAATCAGCACCACATGCACCACAATCACCACCACATGCACCACAAGTACTGCAATCAGCATCACATGCACCACATCAGCACCACATGCACAACAATCAGCATCACATGCATCACAATCACCACCACAAGTACTGCAATCAGCATCACATGCACCACATCAGCACCACATGCACAACAATCAGCATCACATGCATCACAATCAGCACCACAATTGCTTCACACACCAATCCACAACACATGCTCCTGCTCATCCAACGTATGATATACACTCAAGAGCCAAAAAAACTGGTACACCTGCCTAATATTGCGTAGGGCCCCCCGAGCCCCAGCCCAGGACAGAGAAATTTTAAGAAACATTGCTGAAATGTTACGTGTTGATTTACAGCCTTTGAGTATTGTGTAAGACACTGTTTTTTGTAGATTAGTTTCAGATTTAATTTCTCACTTGGAAGATGGGTATGAAATAATTTTGAGGAAAAAGCTTCTCACAAAAATTATTCCAGAAATGGCTTTTACTGCTTACAAGGCATAGTGGCAATCTATAAGAAAATGATAGTGATGACTAAATAATGCTTAAATTGTCTTGGAATTTTATATCCATTACTGTAAAGATACAAATATAAAAAATTCAGCCACTATTTTATTAGGATATATATATGTTCTTTCCTAAAATTTGAATTGTAAGTTGCAATTCTAAGGTGTACAATATTTTGTTAATGGTTGAATTACACCTTTTGAAGAGTGTAATGGTGATGCGTGACATTGTTGGTAGGGGGAAGCGCTACACAGATCGTGTAAACCCCCCTCCCTTCACCTAATGTTCCATCAAGTGGTGAAGTAATATTTTTTTCCTAAGGAATTTTTTCAAGACACCATGTATTTTTATAATTTTTGATTAATTATTTGTGTATATACATACGTGTGTGTGTATATATATATAGACACACACACAGTGTGATTAACAGCACTCTTATCACCCTTTTTTTCTCGGAAACAACACGACACCGGGGGTTCATGAAAAATTTTTGATAACTATACCCTATATGAATTATAGATTGGTAGTAATTCCATTCCCCCGAACATACCGAAGGTAGTGGTATGGGAGGGGGGGGNGTTTATGCATAATACAATTAATCATGTAAGCACATGGTTTGTACATGCGTAGTTTATGCATAATACAATTAATCATGTAAGCACATGGTTTGTACATGCGTAGTTTATGCATAATACAATTAATCATGTAAGCACATGGTTTGTACATGCGTAGTTTATGCATAATACAATTAATCATGTAAGCACATGGTTTGTACATGCGTAGTTTATGCATAATACAATTAATCATGTAAGCACATGGTTTGTACATGCGTAGTTTATGCATAATACAATTAATCATGTAAGCACATGGTTTGTACATGCGTAGTTTACGCACAATGAAAACTATAACAATCAAAAGGAAATAAACAAAACTTGTTGTTTTTCTGGCGTGCATACCTAGTTACATACAATCAAAAGTATGTCAGGTGTACTGTAAATACCGGTATGGTGTGAGAGAACCACTGTGAAATGGGAACTGGGAACACTCATTCGCACACATCACTCTTCATAAGTGTTTGAAATGTTGACCATCCTGTATCAAACTCGACTCAGCTCCCCTCCTTACATTCGCAGTTGCTCTGCAGACCTCAGCACAGCTGAGAGATTCACATGCTGCTACGATACTAATTAAAATTTTGTTTGTCTGCATTAATAACTAATTTCCTTTTTAACTATTTCTTACAAAGATGACCAGATAGCCTTCTGCCTGTATGTGTATTTAAACATACAATTGTGGAAGAAACCGTGTTAATAACAAAATATAGGCATACTCATTTGCCTTTCTAAGTCTGAGTAGTGTGAAGACTTGTGTGGTGTATATTCTGCCACCAAATGGAGCTCAGGTATCAGACATCTGATTCTTACTGTACTGACAAACTACACATGACCCGTGCAACACTCAGTTATATAAGGAACTCGTAGTATACTAAGCAAGAATTACCTTAATTTTTATATGCTAGCTCGATTCTGTGGTTTTTCATGGCAAAAATGTTGATCACATCATCATTGAAAGATGGTCTGCAACACAGTTTCTGCAGTAGATATTTTTCAATGCTGAGAAGGGCAAGAGCTGGCAATCTGTCATGTGACTGGTTGTTCCATAAATAGGGTTTTATTAGCTTTAAACTGGAAAAAAACTTTTGACTGAAGAAGCACTCGTAGCTTGAACTGCCACGATGAGCTTTGTAAGTTTATACGCTTCTGGAAATACCTCGCTTAGCCATGATACTTTAAAATAGCCGTGAAGCTCAAGTACACTTTTTTTGTGCTTCTCACTGTCTGAGTACACAACGTGCAGCTCACTTCTAAAACTTGGAAAGTCAGAAACATATTTCCTTAGCTCCCAAAAAAAGCTTTTTCTGGAAATTTATTTGTATATTGTTCAAAACGTGTATTGTCCAGTAGGCTAAAGAATTTCAGTTGTGGAATTTCAGAAAATCTCTGAGAGAGATAAATTTATTGTGTCAATTATTTCAAGAAAGATTCTCCTGTATGCCACCTTTCTTTCCTCGCCTGTTGATGAATCTACATGAACACATTTTGCTGGAGGCGAAATATAGTCTAACACTGAACAAACATTTTCCCAGATCTGTTTAAAGTCATTTCTTAAACTGTATAAAAAGATTTTTAAATCTTCAATTTTCTTTATACAGAAATCAAGTCTCACTGATTTTTGCTTGGAGGATTTGAAATAGAGAATCTGAATGTGGGAAAGTTGTTGAAAATGGGATAAGGAATAAATTAAAGTCAGTCTTTTAATTTTTCTCGATTCCGATTCTCGATACCTATGCAGAATATCTACCTCGATTCCAATTACAATTCCAAGAATATTTTGTCAATAATATCAGTTGAACGCAAAAAAAAAACATAAACATTTACTTATTAAGAATAAAAACATGAAAACACAAAAAATATAAATCAACTTTTACACAAATATGCATTTTTTGCTGTATACAGTTTCTTACCTGCCAAACATGAAAAATGAACCAAAAACTTACAGATATAACTGGAATGTGATTATAATATACATTAATACTATAACTAAAATTTCGCAATGAAATTTTGCCATATTTGGAGAACAGTTTTACAAGTTTTTGTTTAAAAAGACAAACATTTTCAGTCTCTCAGGGTCCAACCAATTATGTTTACTATCACATATTACACCAGCTGTGCTGAACAGTCTTTCCCTGTGTTCTTTTGATGGATAATTTTTTATTATTTATATTGACATTAACTAGTTGAAAGAAAAAATTCCATACAAAAGTATGTCTTAGGTGTGGAAACGTTGCACGGCGAATCACTTTCATGAAAATATGGCACCACTGCTGCCTACTGTTTAAACTCCGCAGTCCGCACATTACTAACATGGTTGCCGACGTACAAAATGTGATCCTTTCCCACACAATAAACGTGGTGTGTAATTTACGATGTCAAATTCTGCATTGGAACAATTCCTGGTTACAGTGCGTAACGAGTTTAGTACGCCACGACTACGCTGTAAAATGGTAAAAGCAGATGGCAGTGAGTGAGAGTGCGTCTAAAATTAATTCAGTTTTATCATACATTTGTTAAGTGTGGATCTGTAGACCATACTTTTATGGCAATCTCATATAATATGATACCTATTGTGTCGCGTTTCATTTACAACACATCATCTTCGTTGTCCGTGGGTCGGTGCAGTGATAAGCAAGTATGCAATTGGAAAATTGAAGAAAAACCTCTAGAACCGTTGAAAACTTAATATGGTTTAATATTTTATGGGCTCGCCGTTTATAAGGTAAGGTATGTTAGAAAATTTTTAGCTAGGCTTGTTAACAGTTTAAGTATGGTTCCCTAATAGATTGTGTAGTGTCGTTTGTATTGAAGATATGAATATTATCACAATTCTTTCATAGTCGAACCATCATTGAATGCAATTTTTACAACGTATAATAAAAAAAAATATTCGAAAATTGATAGTAGCGGACATTTTCGGCTTTAATTAAATAGGAATTTTGCCGGGACCAGGAAAATAAAACCTTAATTCCTGTCAATCAACACGAGTTTGGTACAGGTTCAGCCTATGTGGAAAACCAAAGACCTGTTGCTGTGCAACATAACGTCAAAAATTCATGCGAAGGTGGACAAGGATTTATAAAAATTAACTGGTTCGATTTTTACATCCCTAGGTAAAAGACCATGGCAGAACAGATAGTTTTGGAAACCCATTTATCAGCATTTTCTACCATAGCCATCAAGAATTCTCTAATATTTCCTCTGTGTTCAGACACAGTTTCCACCAGCTTACTACTGTAATTCCAATGAGTCTGAGCAAGAGAAGGAAACCTTTTGTGCATTTCTGCATCTAAAGCCTGCATTCTCTTTGTTGATTTTCCAAAAAAGCTGCAGAACGCTGTTAAAAGAGATGCAAGAATATCTTGTCCTGTTTGATGTAGCTTACAGACTGAGAAAGAAACAAATTTAATTCATGAGCATAACAATGAACAAAAACAGCTTGAGCACAAACAGCTCTTATTATTGTTTGCAAGCCATCACTGCAGCTCCATCGTAAGTCTACGTTCAAACAAAGTCCATTGGCCGTTCGATCATCACTTACGCCAATAAATTTCAAAAACCTTTTCCTCTACATTCCTTTCACTTGAAATGTAGCGCAGTACTACAGACAACTGTGATTTAACTGTTATATCTGTTGTCTCATCTAGAATATGTGCAACAATAGCAGCTTCTGATATTTTATTCTTAATGTCACTTATGATTAAATCAGACAATGAAAATTTTATATTAATCTGAATATCACTGGACAAACTTGTAAAGACTTAAGAATTTTCCAAGTAAATTTTTAGCTGAGTGTCATAATAAGCCAGTTTGTTCAGGAATTCTATATAATTCCCTTTGTTGAGGGAAGTGGCAGACTCGTCATGACCGCGAAAAGCCTATTTTTGTTCGGCCAAAAAATATGTCGCTCTTATTAAACTACTAACAATATGCCTGTTTTTCCTCACTTTCTCATTATGGTTCTCATTGCTGATCAGATACTGACTGCTTACCACAAATTCAATACGTGTTTTGCCAAACTGTTTGAGTTATTTTCAAATTTGTGCTGTTTTTCTGCTTTCTGTAGATTATTTAGATCATTAAACCCTATAATATTCCCCACCAATTTTTCTTTTGAAAATAATAAGCAAGGCCAGCAAAAAAATTTTATAAATTTCTTGCAGCCACACAACCAAGTGATTTTTGCGTGAAGGTTTTTGTTTTGGTTGTTAATTCAAGGGGAGGAATAGGCCTGCCATTACCAATTATTTTGTTTTTCTTCAGAAGATAAATCATTGAATGGAATGTTTTTTAGTTTTTTTGTGATCTATGCACAGTTACTCGCACAAGAATTTTTCAAGATGGCAGCTACATTGTTACCTGAACATCCAGGATGTGAGGCATCGCTGGAGTTCATGGTTCTTGTGTGGAAGCTGTTTTCTTTTTGCAGCGTCACTTTTACAATCCGGCACAATATGTATATATATTTCACACGCGAATGCACACTAACATGAGTTTACAGTTTCTATTTAAAATATACAAATATGGTATTAACTTCAACACCTGGTAAGGGACTGTTGAAAACTTGTCTTGAAGCATGGTTAAAACATAAAAAATGTGTTTAGCTAAGGTAAAATAGTATGTGGTTTATAACTCACTTTTTACACTACTAGACACTACATGCAATACCGCTTCCAGCATAGGGTATTCAGCCCATCTGCCCACTTTGTTTATTCTGGTGTCCATAGAGTAAGACACCAGTCCGTTGGAGGTAAAAGAGGCAGCAATTTAAGTATGTCAATAAAAGTTATCGCACTTGTTTCGTACTTAACTGAAAGCAATGAATCGTAACACATTCTGTATTAACAAAAAACTATATTTGATATATACATATGACATGCCTTCGTTCTTACATGTTTAAGAAAATGAATAAATAAATAAAGCTCAGTTATGGAAGGGAAGCACTGCTTTCATAGCTTCCATGGACACTTCACCACTGGAAGAGTGCATAAAGCATGCATGTATTTACAACAAATGTCAGGGAAAATCCTATGCAAAAAGTATTGTGTTTAATTTCTTTTCACACAATTACAGGCATAGAAATAAAATACAACACATAGTATTCAAAACCAGTAATATCTGCAGTAATTTTTTTTCCAAAGCATTTGTTAAGTTAATTTCAGCTGATAATATTGTATATCACTTTCTGCTCAGAATTAAAACGAGTTCTTATAAATTGCCACAATACCTTGTAAGCAGTAAAAAGGCATGTTCACTGCATACTGCTGTCCAGTGAGTATGGAAATAGCTAAGTAAACACACTACACACAAGACAAAACATTGCCACTCCAGCCATATGTTGGGGACTACTTGAAATGAAGATCAGATGACTACAAATAAAAAATTGGCTCTCTGATATTGGGTGTATTTGTGGGAGGGAACATCAGAATGTGGAGAAAAAAAAACACAAAAAGATACACATTTCATTAATTAGAATGCCATATTTTACTTTAAATGTTGCTCATGTAAAAATAAAAATTAAAAGGTGCACATTTCATTCATTACAATGCCATATTTTTATGTTGAGAAATATATACAAAGAAGTGATCAAGTATCTGAATCCTTAAAATATAAAATTTGATATACACTGCTGGGCATGGAATTCCTACACCCTCTTTCCTCTTTTCCAGTGTTAGGTCAAACTGTTGATGGTGGTGCAAATATCATATCCCACATATGTTCAATACGGGACAAATTATGGAAACCTAACAGAGCAAGGAATGATGTCCACATCGCGTAGAGCCTGTTGAGTAATGTGAGCTATATGAGAATGAACATTATCTTGCTGCATGATACCATTGGGTATGCTGCACAAAATACCAGAAAATGGGGCCGCATAGCTTCATTGACAATTGCTGTGCTGTCTCTGTGTTATCAACAACCACAAGATATAACTAGTTATAACTTATGGTACCCCATACCATAACACCTGGTGTCAGGGATGTCTGGCGTTCACAAATCAGTGCAGGACCATTCTATTGCCCATTGTGGCGCCAAACCCTGCTGCAACCACTATGTGTACGAACATTGAAGCAGGACTTATTATTTACATACATACACCTAAAATGTCCACATCATTCCAAATGTTTGTCACTCACGCATTGAGTCCCAATTCCCCACAGTACAGCTGGTCCATCTCTTTCTCTCTACTCGCAACGCCAACAAACTGTACTCACTGGTCACTGTCATCACTCTTTACTCTGATAATACCATGCACATTTCGCTAATGACCATCTCTAACTCCAAAAACTCTACACAGAGGCACGGCGTGGCTTATATAGCTCAGTTGGCCTGACCCAGAAGATTCTTCGCACCCCAAGTCACGCTGATGCAGAGGTCAGGTAATGACCAGAAAATTCATACAGCGACAATCCCAAGACATTCAATCCTCCAAGGATGGGTGCGGCACAAGTCCCAATAGTCTTATCGCGGCACATGCTAATGTCACGCAGTAGCCTGTTTGTATCTCTGTGCGCGTTTCTCCTGTTACTGGTGATGTCCGTGGAGTGGCTGCATCTAACACTGCTCCCTTCTGAAGTTTGTCTTCCCTAACAGACTCTGCAACATCCAGATCTTCGTAGAGAGCCACTCTATCGATGTGGAAAACCTTAGGATTCACTCAAGAGCCTTGATGACAAATCCAAAAGACCACATAATTCATCTTCTTCAGACTCGTGTACAGGCCTTCCCTACATTTCTGTAGCTTCGGGCAGTACCCATTTCGCCTCCGTTAGTTGTACAGCCACACCAGTTGTCCTTCTTGAAATGCTCGCCCAACATTCTCTTGTCATACTGCATATTCATCCACTTAATAGTTTACTCTAAAGTTCTGTTAAGCTAAATCATTAATGCTGACTAGTCTGTGTCATAATTCACTGCTCTGAGGTGACAGCTTCTTCTTCTACTGGCCGCCTTTACAGTAAGTCATTATGGTGGCATATATCTCTTCCAAACAATATTCTTGATTGTATTACCCTTTTAGACCTGTGAACTGCCGAGGAGAAACAATGGCACGTTTGAATCCCAGTTCTATAGGTTGTCTCCCACGAACATCAACAGGTACTAATTAAAAGTGTGGTTAAGCCTCTTGACATCACCTAGGGTATAAGTCTAGTCTTCTTTATCCCCAAAATCTTTGCTACATTTTGGAACACAGCAGCTTCAAAATTTCTCCCCTGCTCTGGTTTTAATGGCACCTCAAACCTCAATAAAACATGCTCTTTGAGTGCATCTGCCACAGCACCTACTTCTTGGTTTGGAAGGGGAATAACGTCAGGCCACTTAGTAACGTATTCTTGGGCCACCGGTGGATACCAATTACCTCTCTCTGTGGCAAGCAAGGGGACCAGGATATCTACTGTCATCCTCTCTAATGGGACTTCAACATTTTTTTTTCTGGAGGTGACCTTGTCCACTAGTCCTTGGTCTCTTCCTCGTGGTGTAAATCGGCACCACTTTTCAACATCCTTATAAGAATGAAGTCAATAGCATCTCAATCTAACTTTGTCGAAGGTCTGTTTAACACCAGAGTGATCACAGGCTGGTGTATTATGCAGTTCCTTTAGGACTTCGGGAATGCTGCATTCAGGGATGACCAACTGTAAGCGTGTGTGTGTGGCCAATCATTACTTTCCCAGTTCCTGTAAACCACACTATTCTTGAGTACGAGGAAATCCTACTGTGCCCAGTGTGCTTTGATGGCTGTGCTTAGGCTGGATATCTCTTCTCATTTTGGCCAACAGCCAGCTTCTTTCCACTACAGTAGTGGATGCAAACTGGGATCATTTAGCTGATCTTTCCTGATACCCTCATCACTCCACGAGTGTGACCCATCAAAATATACAGAACTTCAAATTCTTGTCCTTTATAAGCCGAAGTCCCATGGGTCTAAAGGAACAGATACATCTTCAATATAATGCTGTTGTATATATGTGTAGAAATAAGCCCTCATGAGGTGACCTTTTACAGACTTGCTAGTTGGAGGTAAGTTAGCATGTCCATATTCTTACCATGGTGAAACAGCCAAAGTCTAAGTTGGTCTAAAGTACACACAGGAGAACCCATTCTTAATAGCTGCACTAAATATTCTTCAGCTGATTTAAGGCTATTTTCTATGCCTGTCCAATCACTTGACATTCCAAACTGCAACAAGTATTTTTATGGATCACAGTTGACAGCTGCCATTTTAGTTCTAAACCTACTGTTGTAATCACCACCAGACAATGCATGAATAGCTGGAAGCAGGAAGCACATATCCTGCCCTAAATCCTTGCGAAGCACATGAACTGGTAAGATACGAGTAGAGTCACTACTAACACGTATGCGTATCCATATTTCTCATACACCTAATTGATATCAGGTAATCAAAATGGAACAGAGCTAGGACTAGTACGTCTGTGTCAGCACTGACTAAAACAATCTTCTTTAATCATAACTGGGTTGCATGCAGCATCATTCGAAAATCTGCTTCCTCCATGGAAAAACAGTTTATCTCAGCGTGATTACTTTCAACTGCATCCTCCACTGAGCTGCAGCTTACTGATAAGGGACAGTCAGGCTCTCCAGAAAATGCACTAAACAAATGAATTATACTTATGTTTTGTGTGAAATTTCTTTTCAGGAAGTTTGTAGTAAACTGCTACAACATTTGTTTATTCCTTGATGATGGCCAGAAGGTCTGGAGTTGAACTGGTAGTAGAACATCTCTGAAATATCAACAATATCTCTATCTATAACTGCCACATTTCCTTGTCGAAGCTGTTTTGCACAGCCCTTGGGTGAATTCAAGTGGTAACTATCAAATATGTAATTGATTCTTCCTGAGTTACAGCTAACTGCAGAGACATAAAATGAAAATGCCAAAACAGTCTCGCCAAATGTTTATCGTTTCTTATAAAGTCATCTAAAAGTACTGAACTATCTTCATTAGAGCAATTATTTATTTATACTTCCTTCAGTAGCAGACTTGCTTGGCCCTTATTAAAAGTCCATCTTCATTGAACAGCATATAGTTGTTTGATATTTCATATCTCGAAAGTTTTTGCACATCAAACCCTCAATCTTGAGCTATTTGAATCATTCAGTGTGCTGAACTGTGAGTTGTCTTTTTCTGCTTCTTTCTGAGACTAGCAAGTTTTCTGTAGTGACTGTCAAAAGTCGGTGCCTTCACTTTATGGATTGTACTTGACAAACACAATGATTTATCTATGTAATGTGTGTTGCGATAGGCACTGTACAGATCATTACCAATGTGAAAAATATCCAGGATTTTTTTCTTAGCACCATTTTGAACAAGAGCCTTCCTCACTAAATTATGTAGAGGGTTGGCAGTGTTTATGAGCGGATTCCCCTTTTCCAATACGTATTTCATTATTGTTACTACTGCCTCTTCAACAGTCTGGATTTGTTTTCTTGAAAATTTGTGGGGCCTGCTTACATCCTCTGTACATGTTGTAATGACGCAGTATTATTAGTTTTCGGGATACGTGCTCCATTTTCTTTCGTTTTGCTAAGCTTCGTAATATTTTTATTGGGTTTGAAATTAAAAGCAGTGGTGGTTCGTTTTACCGTGATAGTTTGTTTATCGGGCATACGTTTGCCGTTTTTAAAGTTGGAGATTTAGTTAAGCGTCAGCATTAGATTAGCTTTTTTCAGACTGCGTCAGCAGTTTTGTACGATGCAATTTCGAAAACGTGTGGAGAGCGTGCGTGGCAGCCCAAGCCNGTGCCTGTCGCTATTGAAGTCAGTCGAATCAAGTCAGTCGTCTGAAGCAGTCGTCAACTAGTGCTCGCCTAGGCCGCGTCTGGCTTAGCGCTAACCCCCACACCGACAAACTAGACCTTGCTAGATTATTTCTCCGCCGGTGTGGGAGGTCGCTGCATTTGTTATTTCTTCGGGCAAGTTTTTAAGAAATGAAATAATTTGTAAACGACTGTGGCGCTGTTCTGCACTTGTCTGGTTATCTGAAACCTGTTCGTACTCTGAACTTCGTATGTGAACTGTGTCACTTAACTGGTAAATGAAAGTATAGAACAAATACACCGGAACTTTACTTTATTTCATATCTAATTGGCGTCCATTTCACAGAGTCTCGTGTTACTCTGTCTTGAGCTAGTCGAGTGGTAAGTTATAGCCTAGTGGCAACTTAAAGCCGGCTATAACTGTGCGCGTGCCACGTTACAATGTTTATCATTAAACGTTTATGATAGGTTATATTCCACTCAGCCACAAACTGCTTCTGTGTAGTGCTTCCTATTATTCCCGATGAACTTTACTGTGATCTGTTGATAGTCTGTTCAAGAGCCATGTCACATGAAACAGCTGTGAAGTTGTGATTATTATGCTTCACCACATGTCTTCCTCGCATGAACAATTCAAACACTTGGGGGTGCTGTCTCTTTCAGTTTTCTCATGTCTTCAAGGTACAGTGAACTATAGCGCTGAGAACTCCCAGAGCTGTGGTTTTGGAGGAAGGTGATTGACACTGTTCTCTAAAGGTCCAATTTCCTACTGAANCCAGAGCTGTGGTTTTGGAGGAAGGTGATTGACACTGTTCTCTAAAGGTCCAATTTCCTACTGAAGTAAACACAGGACGATTGGAGTTCAAAAAACAATCTAGTTTTATTATTCCTTGACAAGTTATAATTCACTCACGAGCTCTAGAGACAACTCCTTCCC
>NQII01002234.1:327238-342249 GCA_002778355.1 Clitarchus hookeri | reverse complement strand
ACACACACACACACACACACACACACACACACACACACACACACACACACACACACACACACACACACAGAGATAATCAGGGTTTTTGCACCAGAGTACCAGCAACCTGAACAACTACTGCGCACTGAAAGGGCTTCTAGAAAAAATGACATAACCCTTCAGTAACCTAATAAACAAAATAGATATTTTAAAAATAATAATAAAAAAAATTAAAAGCTAGTTTACTGGTTACATTGTTTAAGAAAACACATCCAACAAGTTTCCAGAATTTTCTTGTGAGATTTCATTTCTTCCTTACCCATGTTCGCTAGTTAAATTCAATCCCCAAATTGTTCTTCTTGATCACAGCCCTCTACTGGGACTCGAAACCACAGTACTCCACCTGGGTTCCTGTGCAATCACACCTCTTACAGGTGTACTGTTACGTTACACACATTCTCTGTGCTCCCACCAGTGGCTTCCCAAGCTCATTGACACATATTTCAAACTTTGCCACTGTCTCTCTTACAAGGAAAGTAAACAACCACCCTTCCAATGGACACATAAGGGTCAGGCCGCCTATATCCTTCAGGTACCGGCCTACAACAACTGTGCTCCCTGTGTCTGTAGCCCTGTCACTTCCCATTCTAACTTCTTACATAGTTACAACCACAGTAACTAAAGAGCTCATGAATCTATTCAAAACATTCCCCTTTGTGACATGCAGTGAAAGCTGCAAAACTGGCACAGCTCTACCATATACCAGCACAAGACCGTACTAAAACTATGTACACTAAGGGCTCCATGCCCACAGAACATCCTTCATCTTTCCTTGCATCCCCAACAAATTCTTTGGAAGATACAAGTAAACATTTTATTCAAAATTCCTTCGGAGTCTCATTTTCCAAACTTTTTAAACGTTAATTTTAAAAATTGAAAAAAATTTAAATGATTAAAATGGAATAATAAATAACAATTATTGAAACACTAAAAAAAAAAGAAAACAATCAAATTACATTTTATGAAATAACACTTTTACAGTTAGCTTAAAAATAATTCAAAGGGAAACAACAAACTTAACTTAATCTATCAATTAAAAAAATATTTAATTTATTTTTTATTATGTTTAAACAGATTAATTAATTTGTATTAGTCACTTTCCCATTCTTTAGGAACAAACATCTGACAGCCACATCTGTCAAATACAGTCGTGAGCTTTCTCACATTTATCTGGCTCACGTAAATTATCTGGATCACCAGACCACAGCCACTTCCATGCCATCTGTTGGTGCCTCAGGGAACTACTCCCTCCATTACACACGGCACCGTGACCTCAGTGCTGCGCTTGGTGCACGCTCTACCAAGCAGTCACCTAAGCCATGGCAGCTTCTCATGTGCTTCTCTCTTGTGCTGCGAAGCAGAATCGCCCACGCTCCCAACACACTCTAACCGGCAGTTCAGTAAACAAAAACAACTGCTCTGCATCCACATTTACGTAAACCACACTAGAAGATTTTCTACTTAAATAAACCAAATTACAATATAATTTATGTTACCAAAAACATAATTACTCAGAGCAGCTCATTAATTACTATAGCTATTAATAAAATTAGTTATGTCTATAAACCTTAAATTATGTTACACCTTAATGCTCATTAAAAATCTCAAGTAATCACATTACCAGATTCCAAATTAAAAACGAATTACCATTTATGCACTAATTATAGCGCTATACATAATTACACATACTGCAAATCAACCAGAATCTGCTAAATTATGTCCTGACCTTTTCCTCTTACCCTAGAGAAATGTAACACTTAAATAAGTAATCCCACTTAAAATCTAACTGGCAAATCTACCCGGCACCTCCACCAATCGTCACGTGGCTGAGGCCAACACCAATTGTCGTAAGCCACTATTTTAAAAGTAATTAATTAAATAACTACTAAATACGGCAGTTGCTCAGCTAGGCAACTCCAAACAATGTCACAGGGGCAACATAACACAAGGGAGGGTAAAATAAATAAGCACAATAAAATAGACTCTTTGGCATTGCAAGAGTGTATTTCCTCTCATATTACCATAGGTACTGGGATAAAAACAATAAACCCTCTACAGGACATTTTTAAGATAGGTTACTGCAAATTCAGAAATCCAATTCATTCAAAACTTTCAGGTCATTCATAATTTCTGATTCTAGGTTTCTTCTACTTTTAGTGAGAGGAGAGCTTATATAATGTTTGAACTGTGTTTTGAATGTTACTCAAACTTTTTATCATTATGGTTTACAAATAAGTAGTCCACAGAGAAAGTACAGTGAATAAAACTATAGGCTGTTCATAGAAAAGTGAGAACTTTTGAGGCCTTAGTTACTTTTTCTTTTCAGCCATTTTTTTATCCTTTAACTACCTTTTTAAATAAATATTGCCATGTAAGTAAGAAACACAATGTGTATATTCCACCACACTTGAAAGTTAACATCTAAGGCTAAAATAAAATATATTTATCGACTATTATTCCCAATGAGAGGGCTCTCAAAAGTGCTCACTTTACCGTAAATAGCCCATAAGGAAAGAAGACAAGCAATGACCAAGACACAGCTATATGTCATTGCGACTTTTGTGTTACTGTCACTGATATTCACAGTTCCAGAAATGTTGTCGCTTCTTTCATCTCTAGCTGAGCCGAATGAAAGGCTTGATTTGACTCAATTTGTACGTTGAAACTGCCAGACATCTCTAGTGGAAATGTTCCCATGCAAGGAGTTTTACCTTCACTTGTAATGGTTTCTTTCCCTTCAAACTTTGAAACCATAAAATCCTTCCACTAATCAGGTGGATGCCCCTTTGGATGTATGCATTATGCCTTTTGAATAGTTTCCGAAAGGAGTTGCTGTGATGTAGTGTCATCCTTATTTTGCCATAAACATACACATAATGCCAAGTAGTAATAATATTATACATGATTTTAAAATAACATAGCCACCACACAGATAAGTAGCACCAAACTGTAATTTGCCCATTTGACATGAAGTTATAGTATAATTATTAAGTAGGTCTATGCCTGACTTAGAAATTCGGGATCATTTCGAGAATTTTATTGCGATTAACAAACATTTTGTTGGGCTAACAGTAATATCCTTAAAATATCACTAAACTTTAGGATCATGAACAGAAACCCGTTATCTGCAAAAATGGATTACTTCTTCAACTAGTGTTTCAATAATCATTCTTTTAATGTGTCTGCTATGCCATAGCTTTTATCACCACAAGTGTTAAATTTAATCCCTTGAGGAAATGTCATATCATAAAATAACATTCCAGAAATTATAAAAAAAATGTTACTGGAATAACTAATGAGTTTGCTTTCCTCTGCATGGATGCAAATAGTTTTGATGAATTTCTTAAAAAGGAAAATTGTAGATAGACCTTGACTTCGTGTTGACAAAGATATCACTAGATATGGAACCAAAACATAATATGCAATACTAGTGAGACAATTATGTATACATAAGTGCCTTACCCAAGATACTGAACCACAACCTCTCGTACCGTAAGCTGGCATGCAACCAACTTCAGATGCAGGAGTAGCATTACGAGCATCAACTTCAATTTTAATCAGGGAAGACAGCGTTTATTAACCTCAAATATTTAGACACTAGTTGTTTCCTTTTAAAATCAGTTATATTCTATATTTTAACAAGTTGAGGTGAAATTTTTTTAATGTATTATTTACTGTAACAATTTTTAAAAAAAAATCTTATAATAACTAAACTTTATTCACAGATAATGTACAGTTTTTATTAAACTCAAAATAAAGTGTAATAAGACCATAAATTTTATTTTATTG
Source organism: Clitarchus hookeri (assembly GCA_002778355.1). Taxonomy (NCBI): domain Eukaryota; kingdom Metazoa; phylum Arthropoda; class Insecta; order Phasmatodea; family Phasmatidae; genus Clitarchus; species Clitarchus hookeri. Next base: position 338,421 of record NQII01002234.1, on the reverse strand, counting down.
ATGTACTTGTCATCTACTGAAATCCCACATGTATGGAAATTTTTTGACAGTCCCCTGAAGAACAGTAGATAGGGAGTCAACTGTATATACTATCTCCATTTGTAATATAAGGTCTGTAAATAAAAAACGAAAAGCAAAATGCCTTCCATACATGGATAGTTGGTTGTGCTGGATAAATTACGAGAGATAGCACCAAAATATCATACTGTCAAATAATAGCTATTACATTATACCATTACAATCCATTATGATGTATTTTAATATTTAACAAAGTTATTAAAATAAATAGATTTTATCCAAAATAATATGCGTGATATAAGTAAATTGAAAAACCATAAAAAAAAAATTGAGACTGACCAGGATTCAAACCCAATAACCTTTCGTTTACAGCCAAACACACTGCCAGTTACGCTTACACAACTTGTGGGGAGTTAAAATGAATACATAATATATATAGAATATCGGCAATTACATCTTTTTTATAATAATGGATGTTCTTAAAACATATACATATTACGTATTATTCTTTGCAAAACAACTAAATTGTTCGGGTTTTGTAATGTTTTCATAAAGAAATACATAATGTAAAAACTATTTTATTGAATAATGACCATTCGTGAGCTGGTTATCCTTCAGAAGAAAAATTAATTATCAGCGGGGAAACTTTCCTCCTCCAAAAGATGCAAAAGGAGTTTCCTGATTTATCGACATGGTCAAATCCTACTCTTTAAGTTCATTCCAAAATTTGCTATAAATGCATTGAGGAAAAAAGGAGCAACATTTGTATAGACTAAAGAGCAACAGGGTGCTATTGATTTTTTGAAAAAAAGCGACAGCCAACCCTCCAGTTGTTAGAAAAGCTGATTTTCCTAAACCCTTCATTCTCCAAACCGATGCTTCTAGCACAACACTGCTCTGCTGTGTTATCACAGGAAATCGATGTGCAAAGGAAACCCATCGCTTTCGCATCACGAACACTCACTCATTAGGAAAGGAAGTCTTCAATCTATGAACTAGAATGCTTAGCAGTCGTTTTCGGAACTAACAAATTTAGACAATTTTGGAACATCAGGAATTTTTACTGGAAACAGATAACCAAGCTCCTTCATGGTTACTTGCTCATCCAAAACAACTCGAAAAATTAGGTCTTTGGATAATTAGAATTTCATAATTTAAATTCAAAATCCAACATATTCGCGGAACCCAGAGCATAGTTGCTGATGCGTTGTCATGCATGTTTGAAAATTATCCAGAGGAAACCTCTTCATAACTTGAACCTAATCATTGCAGTGCACTGCTGACAGATTCCCCTTTGGCATTTCAGGATATTAAAATTCATCAAAACTCTTATCCTTTCATTTGCTACATTGTGGTCAAATTCAAGAAGGTACTGCACCTAAGCAATGTAAGGTATCTAAAGGCATTTTGCATTGCAAACCCAGTTTTGCCAAAGATCATAAAATTATCTTGCCTCAAAATCTTTGTGATATGGTTTTTCAATATTTTCATTCATCCCCATTGGGAGCTCATTTGGGTACTTACAAAACCATTAATGCCATTAGGCGTATGTTTTTTTTGGAAAGGTATGTAATCAGGACATTTCATAAAGAGTTAAAATTTGTAAGCTTTGTGCTTAGAGCATACCTCTGCAAGATACTAAACTTTATTTAATTTCATCTGACATTGCGGAGCAACCTTTGCAAAAAATTTTCATTGATGGTCTCTTCCCCCACTTCAAGTCAGGTAATAATGTGTTGTTGGTGTGCATAGATGCATTTAACAAATTTGTTTGGCTCATTCCACTACGTAAAACAACTTCAGAGATGACAATCTTTGCACTAAAAAATTTAGTTTCCACAGTTTAAGTCTAAGCTTTTCGAAAACGTGTGTTTTGTTTCACTCATGTCACACATACCACCACACCTTACTATCTACAGCCATCACATGCAGAGCGCTTCAATAGGAATCTCCATTCAGCACTTACATTGCTTTTCATGCTGACAGCCAGGATAAGTGGGACCAAGACCTTGAATGGTTACGAATGGCATTTGACTATGCGGGGCATGAGGGACACAAATCAACCCCTTTCGAACTCTTGTTCAAACCAAATACACCTCTTTCCAGTTTTTGGTCACTAGCTGATCTTTTACCTAATGATCCAAAGGACATCAAGGAGATTTGGAAAAAAGCTTGTGAGAATTTGAAGTTGTGACATAGGAAATCCAAGAAATGATACGATAAGGATCGTAGACAGAACCCTTTCACAGTAGGAGATTTTGTGTTGTGCCAAGCGCACACCTTGAGTAAAGCCATAGACAAGAGAGCAACTAAACTCGCCTGCAGGGGAAAAGTTCCTTCACAAATTCAAAGGTATCTCACATCAGTTGCGGTTGCACTTTGCGACCCAGTTAATAGGAAATTCGTGGGTTGGGCCCACTCTCCCAGTTAAAGAAATCCTCACGTGACCTAAAATAGATAAGTCAGTCCGAACAATTGTGTATGGTCACTTACGTGGTCATGTGGACTGATCATCCATTTGGCTAGTTTCTTCCCTTGTAACATACATTTCATACAACTGCAGCTCACTAAGCTTAATAAGCTCACTAAACTAAACTAAGCTAATCAATACTAGTTAAAGAACAAAGCTCTTTATCAAAAACCTAATTACTATTTCATAAGCAATTATGATATAAGTTTAATTTTAAGAATGCACTCATCTTTATTGTCAACATGTTTGTTAGTTTTAATGGGTACCGAAATTTAATTTTAAGAATGTATAGTGTGATATATGTACATTATATTTCAAATGATTATCAACAGTGTCACGTCTTGTTCATTGTTCTTGTGTATATGTTTAATGTTTGTATAGTTTAATATGAACTTCAACATGACTAGTACTTTGTGTTGCTGATCTTGTTTTTAACAACAGGTATGGAGAGGAAAACCCTAGCATCTGCTTTCGGGGGCGGAGTCTGTACCATTTTTAAAAACTTTAATAATGTTCCCTATATTTTATGTTTAATGTTTAACAAATTCATTATATGTACTAATTTCATTTCATTTGGGGATTTTATTTTATTTCAATTAGATTTCATTTATTTTGAGAAAGATAATTATCTCAGTGAATTTCATTCATTTTAACTTATTGAGGGCCTTCTTACATTCACTTTTTTTCCGATCTTGTCTCCTCAGGAATTACACTTCAACCAAGTTGTCTACGCATTTCCAGGCAGTTAAACTGTGCATGCAGTTTCGTACTGGATGTGTATTTGAACATGTCACATATTTTTCGCTTTACCGCCACATCCGGCGACGAGTGTTTTGTGCCGTGACCTTCAAGCTCAGTAAATTTTCGCCTCGCATCATCTCTTTTTCACGTTGTTACCAAGCCCAAAAGCCTCAAAAGCTGCAGTTTGGGTAAGTCTATGCCATCTAGCGGCAAGCGCCCAAAGCTTAGCCACATGCTTTTTTGAGCGCTCAAAACGTATTGACCAGGCTTTCTTCATCCTATCGGCTATCTGAGGACATCTTTCATCACGGCGCACTACTTTAAGGCTGCACTTGTGAACAGGATGTAGTTTCCTCACATTTATCTTAACTCCTAATCATGTAGATTACTCCAACCAACGTAGTTTAGTGCTGCAATGCTACGCTAGTGTATTTTCTACCTCCATTATGGGTAAGTGTTGCTCTACTGTTTTCCTGACTCAGTTTGACGGTGACTGTTATTTTTCTAATTTTTTTTTATTATTAGTGCCCGACCTTTTTAGAGGTCGCAATATTGCATTATCACCAATCACAGTATCACCGCTCATAGTCACCGCTAGCAGAATAGCAGTTCCCGGTACCTCTGTATCAAGCCATAGTTTGGGGAGGACTGCAGCCTCGCAGTTCAACCATGTAGCTGTGATGGGGTACTCGTGACTCCTGTCACGTTCACCAAGGAACGGCCATGATGGTTTCTGTCTTCTGATCACCGTCGGACATCTCCACATCATCTTCACTTTGATTGAATCCACAGTCTGAACTTTTAACTCTTAAAATTAACTTCTACCATTAATAAGAAAAGTTTGTTCCAAAATTAAAATTCTTGTTTTTTTATAAATTATTTTTGTGCTTTTTAAAATATTAATGTCCTGGTGTTTCAATAAGCGTATTCAGACAATAAATATGTATTGTAAGGGGCCCCCCTCTTTTATTATGCAAATTAATATGGTTTCATTTTCTTAAGCCAGTTAAAGTTATAATGTTTACCATTTCTATTATAAATATATCAGAAGTTAATTTTATTAGTACTCGTGGAATGATTTATTTTACTCTCATTTGGAACATATAGAATTTATAACAAGCTTTTTTTCATTATTCATTAATTACAGTTGGCCTTTTCTAACCAGCACACATATATTAATGATTTATTTATTTTTGGTAACAATAATTGTGGTGGCAGTTTTTATGTCAATATAGTCCAAAAATTGAACTTCAGAGAAATTGGGAAAATTTAATACAACTTGTGCAAAGAAAGTCTACTCTTGAAGTAACTGAAATTCAGCAGCACCAGTTCCTTGACTTAAGTAAACTACTCACTAAAATGTTCGTTCACAGAAAAGTGAACTCAAAATGAGAACCAATACAATGATTCAAAATTAAATGGATACAGTGTTGTAATGAATATCCTGGCAAATTTTGCTACAAATACTCCTTCAGTAACAATGTCCGAAACCTTGTACCAATTAACAACAAATTGATACCCTTGAATTAGGTCAAAAAAGAAGATTTACTTTTACTACTGGAGTACATTCACCCAAGCAGAGGCTTGTTTTACGAGTCTTTGACAGCTAGCAAGTCAGAACCGGAATTGTGCCCATGCAGTGACCATGGCAGTGATGAAGATGACAGTGCATAGTGTTAATTTTTTTCATCAGAGACTATGGATTTAGTTAAATTTTTACATACAGTTCCTAGAATAAGACTGGATGATAATTCTTCTTTGAAACAATTATTCATGTTTTTCAATATTATTATTTTGTGATAGAAGATGTAAATATACCAGTGTATTGACCTAGTTTACTGTTCTTTTGTATGTTATGAAAACTTATTTCCCCTGTCCACATCCAATGAAGACTGTGGCCTCAATTACATCTTTTTACCAAACTTTCATTTGGAGCCTGGTGCTATTGCAGCGTTTTGGCAGTAACATTAATGGAGTCCCAAACTTGAGAAGAAACTCATATGGTGATAGACCAGGAGGACAGATGCTGTTGATGAACTCCATAAGATTATGGAGACTACACCATCCATTTTTACAACTGTGACCACATATTTCTACTCCATTTCTACCACTTCGAACAACTTAAGCAAAGTATGCTAATGATTTATTGTAATTTTAATGCTGCCCAATCCTCATAACACCTTTTATGGTGCCTTTTTTTACACACGTATATATAGCCTTATAAGGAAAGTAACATAGCACGATGTATGTCACTGACCATGATGTCTAGTGATTGGTCCTGCTCAGTTCTGACCACTTTTATCTGCAACTACTTGCAGTTGAAAACTGAGAAAACTTTTTTCTCAGTAAGTGACAGCTTTCATTTCTTTTCTTACTTTTTTCATTTTATAAGTTTTTACAACATATAATGTGTTAGGTTTACAGGCATGGAAATAATGTAACATAGGTAACATAATCATTGAAAACACATTCAAAACATTTTCACCTTTTTAAAGATTTGAATTTAAAAAAATATTAAAATTAAATTTTAACTATTTATATAGCCAGCCTTTTAAGGTTGCTGCATGCCAAGTCTGCAAGCACAGAGTTTACATGGAGAATCAATTTAAAGAAAAGCGACATTTCTGAAGGAATACTGGAACATAATAATCTTGCCAATTTTCATGTTTATTATTTTTTTCAAAAATTTAACATTAAAATTTACTTTTTACAAAAAATGATTTTTTTCCCCTACATTCTATATTATTGGAGTAAGTTGAGTTGATGTTTCTTCAAACAATTATCTTTAAAATTGATGCTCTGAAAAGGAATTTCTTTAACAGTGATTCCCCTTTTAAACTTCGTGGCAGCAAGTTTAAGGGTAAAACACATTTCAATCATTTTTACCCTCTAAGTAGTTGAATTTCAAAAAAATCTTGAAACTAATTTTTAGGCATGTTTATAGTTAGCCTTTTTAAGCAAAGAGAATAAGGATGTCTAATTGTGTTAATGAGCTGTTGAGGAGTCCTCAAAAACACATTTCACCCCTTTTGAACCGCTTTAGGCATGAATATTGAAAAATCCTGAAATTGGTTTTTAGGTATTTGTATAAGCTACGTTTCGAAGCTAAGGGCACAACAATATCTCATCAGGTTAGTGAGCTATAGAGGAGTCTTTGAAAACACATTTTACCCCTTTTCACCCTATTAGGGGTTAAAGTTTTAAAATGCTGAAATACTTGAAGCCCCAAAATTAAACAATGTGTGAGAAAGTTAGTGATTTTTATTCATGTAACTACGAACAAATATTTTTTTATAGCAGCTTGACATGTTTAAAACAGTTTCAACATTTGTTCACCCTAACTTTGCTGAGAATGATTCTGAAGTTATTCTAACAAGAAAAAATAATGAAGTTGGTTGTATTTCTTAAGTGTAAATTTGTCTGAGTGAATTAGCCAAGCAGACATGTCTTTTGAACTGAACAAAACGAACATGCAATCAGGTGATTTCCCTCATTCAATATTTTTGTAGTCTTCCTGGCTGTGGGAGGTTGCCTCTGCTTGTAGCTATCACTACTGTACGCACCAGACGTTGTGGCACTTGAGTTAACGGTTTGTTTGGGCACTATTTGCACTGTTTACTTATCCTTAGGACAGACTTTTGGCTGATACCAGAGTAGTTGGCTATTCTATCAGTTGCTTTGTTGATCTGTATGTCGCAAAACTTGCTCATACGTCTTTCTACTTCCCTTCACGGTTATGAATAACCTTTTTATATCTTCCTAAACATTCACTGGCATCCATCGTAAATGACTTCTGCAGTTTAACTACGTATGATGGGATGTTAGCCTACATGTGCACGCAGTTGTTTTCTTTCTCTCCAGCAAACCCCCACAACCCTGCTCAAACAAGTGCCACAGCATCTGGTGCAGAGAATAGCTTGCTTCTCAAATGCTGACCCGGACGTGGACAAGCGAGCGTATTCATCTCTGCTATGATACTTGGCCAAACAATTGTGTAGGGCATTTGGGAAACTTGCAGTAATTCTCGTGTAAACGTCCTTGCAACTGATCATGTAGTGTCATCTCATTTCAAATACTTTCACTGCCGAAATTTTATAGATCATTTACCTGCAGTTTATAGCATAGCAATATAATATTTTCAGCTTTTTTTTTTTAATTGGTTTAATCTCCTGCATTGTTTTTATTCCTGTTACAAGAAATAGCCTTTAATGTTACCGCTTTTGGACAGACTATAACTCAGCAACGTCAACAAAATATCTGGAAATAATGCGGTTGCGGGTCTTGACCTAGGACAGAGGCGGGGAAGGTCTAGCGAGCCAATCGCAGGGAAGCAACAGTGTCACCAATAGCTACTGTATAGTCTGCTTGCATGTAAAGCGAACACGTCAGTCTTGCGGGAGGTATTCACTAAATAGTAAGTAATGGCATGTTTGAGTAAAGCACGTTCTACTATTCACATTGAAGTCTAAGAAATTATTGGTAACGTAAGTGCATTTTTTTAAACGAGAAAGTTTTTGGAATACTTACGTGTCTCACTGAAAATGCCACGAATTGAACAGCAGCTGCGACTTGGAATTTGGTGGTGAAAATATGTTAAATATGTGAGGAAGTGAGTGTATCAAATCTAACAGATAAAGTATGTATACCAGGGAAAAAATGAAAGACCAGTAGCAGTTTGGGATGACTTTGATTTGTGCATTGTTCAACTCACAATTTAAAAGTTTTATGCTTGCTGAAAAGAAGTACGTACTTTAAATAAGCTATTGTCTGTACTATGAAAATACAAAAATGGCTATGAAGAAGAAATCCCTAAAGCAGAACTACTTTGCCAACACCCGCTCCCAAGTATTATGTAGACGAACTTCTTGAAGCGGCGAGGAAGTAGTCAGGCTCCCGCCATATCACTGTAATTTGAATACCATAGAATATATCTGGAACACTGTCAAGTCTCGTGTAGCTCATGAAAATGTATCGCAAAGAGCCGACCAGATAAAAGCATGTACAGATGAGGAGGCTAAATGCAGTATTTCAGAAAAAAGAATGGAAATCAGCTGTGTCACATGTAAAAAGAGAAGAAGCGGAATATTGGAAAAAACAATTGTTGCATAGAAGAAGAAATATAAAAATTTGTAATAAGTGTGGGTGGTGACAGCATAAGTGACAGTGTAAGCGATATTTGCCATGATGACAGTTATAGTGAGAAACTTGTGGTGCACTTTCAGTAGTCGAAGAACTTGCAGAGAAAACAGTATTTTTTAAACAATGGTGATTTGATTAACAGAGACCACTTGAAAGTTTTACTGGTGTTTGGAGTGATATGTAACATAATATGCATGTTTTCAAATTTCATCATTTGAGGCATCTTATTATGTAAAACAATTCACTCTTTTGGGAGCCGGATTTCATGCAACATTTTTGAGCAGACATGCCTTTATTACTATCTTCCTTGTGGGAACGGTTTCAATCATATTTCTGTGGTTCCACTTTTGCTCATTTTGATTATTTTAGCCTTAATAAAGAATTTTTACCATTTTCAGGAAATTTTTTTAAATCGTATTTACATGCATGGTAGTTCATGCATTTTTAAACGGCATAATTTAAAAATGAAACATGATAACTAGGGTTACAAAAACAGAGATTGTGAATACTTTGACTGCAGTGTATTGTTAATACAAGATCATTTTTACGGAAAATAATTTTTGTAGGTCCGTCAAATCAATTCAAATTAATGTTTACTGTGCATATTATTTATGCTTGAAATTTGTAGCTCGTTCTCTCTCGTCTTTATTGCTTAACACCAGGCAGATATTTTCCGCTCACCCCACCAAATCTATCTTCATTAACTGAAAATTAAAATGGTTTTTGATATAATATTCTTATTCGCCTCGAATGCACATTATAACAAATGTCACAAATATCTGTATCTTTGGGGAGCATTAAACCATTGAAACCATTTATGCCATATGATAAACAATAGGGAAACCACACTACCATTTTTGACATTTCAGAATGTGTTACAGGTGGTCCGTAATAGTTTCTACCAAGTGTACCTGTCTTCCCCGCCGCGCGTCGCACGAGGAGTGGAAGAGTTGCACCTTCTCCTCACAGGATTGTTTGTTAATTTGGTCGCACAATACTGCACATGTGTTTCTGAAAATGGCACACTTATTCATCTACTATCCTAGGTTATACTCTGTTTCATTTATGAAGGCCGGTTTTTGACAGTTCTGAGAAAGTTGAGCCAGTTTTGTTTTGCTAATGTATCCTTCCACTATAGCTGTTCTGACACATGGAAGCCATGGTGTTTGTTATGTCAGCTGTTGACATTATGAGAGACTGCGATGCTATATGTACAGCCAACTGTGTTTCAGAAAGTATAACATTTTCTGATGCAGCAGAAACTGCAAAATCCCAAATTTTAAATTTTTACAGTAAATTGAAATCTTTGAAAGTAAAATGAATTTAGTGCAATGTTGTACACATGTGCTAAATAATTTCAGTTAATATTTTTGAATGACAATAATTTGCCACAAAACATATGTTGGCACTCGTTTCAAGTCAATTCAAACTATAAAAGTCAGGTGTCCTAACTAGGTAGGCCTACTATATACGTACAGAGATTGGTGAAATTCGGTTGACGGGTCAAAAATTGAAAGGGAAGAATACACACATGTACAGACTCACACATACACACACAGACAGGAAAGTGATCTCATAAACCTTTCTTTCCTTCAGAAAGTAGGCTAAAAATTAGATTGTTTCATAAAAATTTAAGATCTTCAAGAAGATCAATAATTCTATTTAATAATTCAGTTTATGTAAAATTATTGTTCAATTAAAAATAATTTCTGTGATCTGTGGTATCTGTAGTTTCTTTCATTCTTTGATATAATTTATTGAATTTGTTTCATATTCAAATCTTAAAGTTTCTTCTCAATTTGGATGTCTATCTTGAATTGTATATAATGTTATGTTAACAATTTTTGTTTGTGTTCTGGTAATATAATAATCATAATCAGTATTTTCATCAAGCAATTTTAATAGTACAAAACTTTGTTTTACTTGTATATTTTGACACACACCCAGAGCTGTGGTTTTGGAGGAAGGTGATTGACACTGTTGTCTAAAGGACCAATTTACTACTGAAGTAAACACAGGGCGATTGGAGTTCAAAAAAACAATCTAGTTTTATTATTCCTTGAACAAGTTATAATTCACTCACGAGCTCTAGAGACAACTCCTTCCCGTTTATACAAAAGGGGGGTGTAGGGGGGTAGTACTCTTCACACACGCTGGATGACTGTACTTATCTGATTTGCTGGGCGGGTAGTTGGTCCTGCAGTTGAGGTCTGGTGAGCTGGAACTGGCAGGACTCTGCGTCTGATGGGCGTCTCGGCGACTGCCCTCGAAGTTCCTCCTTCTCGGGTCCACACTGCGTCTGATGACGGCCGGCTGCCGTGGTCGTCTCCTCGCGGACTCGTTCCGCCCTCTTCGGTTCCCGTCGGCGTTGTGCATGGGTTTTCTCGGATGCTTCCCGCCTTACGTCCCGTTTGACGGCCTCCGACTGAGGTCGACGTCTTGCTGCATTTGGCGAACTCATTTTCTCTCTGCTGGATGGTCTTTGTAAAGGCCCTCTGTGATTGGTCAGTTACACGCGGCTGGCTTCCTCTTGAGCTGGTGCCCCTCGTAAGGGCTCACCACTCGCTCCCATTCTCGATGTAGGGCAGTAACGGCCTGTTCCCTGCCCTACCACGTCCCGGCTGGACATTCCCACTNCGTTCCGCCCTCTTCGGTTCCCGTCGGCGTTGTGCATGGGTTTTCTCGGATGCTTCCCGCCTTACGTCCCGTTTGATGGCCTCCGACTGAGGTCGACGTCTTGCTGCATTTGGCGAACTCATTTTCTCTCTGCTGGATGGTCTTTGTAAAGGCCCTCTGTGATTGGTCAGTTGCACGC
>NQII01002234.1:278608-327030 GCA_002778355.1 Clitarchus hookeri | reverse complement strand
TCGTACATCCGCTAAAAGCTTTCTTGGTTTATTGCGGCGAAGCCCGGGGTCGTGGGACCTCGGCGTATCTTGGGGCAGCTGCCCAGTGCAGCTGTGTCCGCGCCCTGGTGCCTTCCGTTGCCTCCGGATGCCGTCTGCACGTGCAGAAAACTTGGGTGGCCCGTCTTTGCAGCTGTGAGGCGCGGGATCCTTTTTGGACACATCCGCCACCCTTAATATTTATTGGTGTTGACCGCCTGCAAGCTTCGCTGGCGCGTGTGTTCTGACGGCCAAAATACATGGACGCGGGGAGCATCAATTTTGTGTTTGAGGAACAATATTTGGTCTTATGTTTCATTCTTTCTTTGATTAATTACATCAACAGCTATTCGAGTTGTTTCAATAAGCTAAATTGTTTGATTATTTTGCTTTTCAATGTGATTATCTTAATTTTATTTATTTATTTTAAATTGTTATTTCCTATTTTTAAATGTAACCCTTTTTTTTTTATAATTCTTTACCTTATTAATTTTTTTCTTATATTATAAAATTAGTTAATATTAGCCAAATTTGTTAATATATAGTGTTTTTTCGTTATATGTTAGAGGTCCGTTCGATAACCCTCTCAATATATTTTTGTCTTTCGATTGCTTTACTGGTATCTTTATCTCTATGACGAAATTCATCACACTCAACAGCTAATTTTATTTTATCAAAATATTAATTGATTCTATAATGATCTAATTGATATTGTTTAATAGGACTTTAATGTTTAAATACTTTAATAATTGAGCCAATTGTATCATGTTCTTTAGATTTTGTTAATGTATTTAAATTTAAAATTATATTTTCTATGATATCATTTATAATATTATTATTGTTATGAACAGATAGTGTTTTACTTAACAATGACTGATTCATCTTTTATTTATAAACACTCCATGCGGCATCATCATTTTTTATTACAAGTTTTTAATTGATCCTGATGATGATAATGTTAGAATATTTGTTAATGATTTTCATGATTCTGTAGAATTATTATTTAATCTTGATGGGGATAGAATATATGTTATTTATTAACATTTATAAAAAAATACAGGTTTAAAGATGATTAAACTGTGGGATATATCTGTTTAATTATATTTTTAATATTTAATTTAAAATTAAAGCTTATTCTTATATTAAAATATTAGAATTTAATTTTAATGCTGTAAAAAAATATAAAATAAAAATTAAGAAAAAATTTTAATTTTTTCTATCCTTTATATGTTAAATAATAATTTCTCTAATTTAAAAGTTTTAATTGTTCTTTATTTCCAATAGATTCTGTATTTATTTATTTATTTATTAGTATTCTTCTAAATCAATAACTATATCTTTGTATAAAAACTAACTGGCAATAAAATTCTAAAATTATTGTCTAAAACACAGGAGATATTCTTTCCATAAATTGTTTCTACAGTTCCATAATTTGATGTTTTATATTGTTTATTTATTTGTAACTCCTATAAATTTTGTAACTTAAGTGAGTTGTTGAACTTGTTGAGCGTAGGATCCATCTTTATGTATATATAAATAATTTTATTATTCAATTAAATAAAATTTTTTAATAACATTATTTAAAACGTTACAGTTGAACAATGTATTAGTGTGATGAAAAAAAGAAATAGATTGTTTTCACTCACATAACAATGCAAAGAAATAAAAAGGAATCAATTTATTTTCACCTCATCCATGTAAGAGAGCTAAGCATTCTCATACAAGTAATCCCTCTACAAATAAACAAGCAATAAATTATTATTTAAAAAAAAAATTAGATAAAAATTTGGAAAACAAAATTTGAAATAAAATTAATTAATACGTAATGTCTCAATTATATTAAAATTATTTTTCCTATATAAATAGAACAGGCAAAGATAAATCAAACAAAAGTTAATGAATTAATAGCATTGGCCAAATCTTTAAAATTAAGTGATATTCTATATTGAGAAAAATTGTTTAAAAATAACTATTTCTATTCACTACCAAAATTTATCACAAAACAAAGCAAACTATTTTAAAGAATTGTGATTATATAAATGAAGAAAATAAAGATTTTGAGATTGAAAGGTAGTTGGAATGATTTAATTGTTTATTATTTAATTTATTGTAAATTGGGAAAACATCTTTTAACAAAATTTTATATATAATACAAGATGTGTTACATGAAATAATTAAAAAATTAATTGAAAGAAAAAATGTGTTTCAATACAACTAGTTGCTGTAGTTCAAAATAATGTATTTAATTTAAATGGAGATGTGGTTGGATTAAGCAAACATTATTTTAATTCAAAAAGACATCATATTTTAACATTAAATTTAAAAACCGTTAATGGTATACTAAGTTATTCAAAAAATCAAATAATAGGAAAATTTTGCAATTTTACTTTAAAGGATACAAAATATAGATTAGATTGAGTGACAGATAAAAATAATCCTTTCTGTGGAGGTACATATATTCAATTGCCAACATCCATTAATAATAAAATGTTGTAACAATAATAAGAATATAAAAATAAATAGATTTAATTGTTTAAAACAAGAAAATCTAAGATTTTTTTATATGCTTTAGAAATCACATAAAATTCAGCTAATCATGTTGATTATCCAACAAATTATAATATAAAAATATATATGAATCATTAAAAATAGTATATCCTGTTGAGTTAATTAGAGAAAATATAAATGATTACAAAATTTTTAAAAATATTCTATTAATGTTTATGAATTTTAATATACAACATTCAAATTGCTATACAACAGCAATAAACATTCCACTACATGTTAACTTATTATTATGCGTTGATGCTCACACTAGACGCAAGCTCCATGCACGGCCCGACTCTGGGGAGGGTGATCCACTTCGACCCTCCTCTACCCCCCAGGCAGGCCCGTTCGCTGCCCCATCGTTCGCCTGGCAACTGCGATCTGGCTGGCGTCACAGCCCCACCTCCACCCCCCTGCTGGAGAAGCCAATGAGATTAGAGGATGCACAAGAATATTCTGGGAAATAGGACCCTCGGTGCAACGCTGCATTTAGAGAAATTTCTGGGTGATAGCCTACGGTCCTATAAATATTGTGGTGGTCCAAAGGTGGGCAGTCTTTTAGTAGAAGTCTTTTGCTGAGTGCGGTAGCCAAGCATGGTCGAGTGTGGTGAGGGACATCGGTGAAGAGGACAGACAATGATGCGAGACTGCGAGACACCGGCGGACAAGGTGTTTGTGGTGTGAATGGACGAGAGGGCGTGAAACCCAACGAGTGAAGGCTACTGTGCACGAGGGTGCTCAAAGAACTCTAGACATTGCGGACTGGTGGGATCTGGACTAAACTGGGGTGGGACTGTATGAACATGTGATATGGGCTTTATTGTATATATTGGAACTGTCAAATATGGACATATAATTTAATAGGTTTTGATACTCTGTCTATTATGACTGTTTTTAGTTATTTAATTACATTAATTTCTTTGAGGTAATCGTAAATTGTCCTGATTGAAATTTATTAATAGTGACGCATTCTGCGTCCCTATATTTTTAATCGTCAGAAGACGCGCTCTGGCGAAACTCACAGGCGGACGACCGCAATAAATACTAAGGGTTTTGCGGACATGCCGGAGGAATGATGCCAGCAAGGCGCAACCGCGCCTCGCAGCTAAAAGGCGTGCTACCAAAGGTTCCTGCACGTGCAAATGTTCCTGCATGTGCAGACGATATCCGGAGACAGCGGAAGACGCACGTGCGCAGGCACAGCTGCATTTTGCAGCTGCCCAAGGGACGCCGAGATCCCACCATCGGCTGCGTCCATCCCAGGCTGGCTACCGCAATAAACCATGAGAGCTTCTGCGCGCGTGCTGGAAGAATAGCGGCACGATATCCGAAGGCAGGAGAACCCCACATGCGCCGAATCAAGAGGCCACCCAAATGTTCCCGCACGTGCAGAACGGAACAATAAACTTCCAGGCCAGAATCAAGGGGCGACGCCGGGCCGACTGCGGACCACAGGAGCAGCGGCCACGTGTTTTACGACTCAGGGGGACGCGGCAAGCACCCCGGCGCCACGTGCAGAGATGGTGCAAGTTGAATATGGCGATCGAGCCTACAAAACCGCGAGGAAGAGGCAGGAAACGAGTCAGTCAGTCGGAGGACCTGAAACAAGGCGTCCGGGTCGAAGCCGGACGAAACGAGTCGAGGATCGATCAGTAAGTCAGACGTCGTCGAGCTAGAAGTGTGGATCGAAGTCAGGAGAAACGAGTTCGCAAGAATGCATCAAGACGTCAACGTCGGTCGGAGGACGTCAAGCGAGAGAGCGGAGCAGAGCAGGCGGGAAGAGGCCGAGAAAACGGCAGTCGGCCGACGGGCAGCGTGGAGCGCGGAGTGGATCCGAGATGAGACGCCAACGTCAGTCGGCCGTCGTCAACCGAGCAGTGCTGAGTGGCGCCGAAAGGAGGAGTTCGAGTCCAGGCGTCGAGACGCCCACCAAGTGCCGGAGCAGTCCCAGGTCGCCAGCCGAGAGAAGACCAGCTCCCCAAGCCAGATAAGTAGAGTCATACAGGAAGTGTGAAGAATCTTGCCCCCCACGACACAAATCGCCGTGTCAAGCAATACGTAGCCTACGTAACAAAAGGGAAGGGGAAGGTTGTCTCGTGTTTACATGTAAAAGTGACCCTGTTAAGCATTAATAAAACTGACTTATGGTAACCCACAAGGAAGGTGAATTTATTGGTAGATTGGACCTAGGGACAACAGCGTCGACATATTCCTCCGCCCTAACACTGAGGGCTAACATCAAGTGCTGGCGCCTCACGCCGAGAACAGATTCAATACCTACTATACGCCATAGCAATAGGGGGGTATCAATAGTAAATAGCAAGAGATATCAATGTATTTTGAGATATTGAGATCATAATATTTTCTGCGCCGCGTATACTACAGTCACTGCCAGAACTACATTTACTGGAATTCTCCACATTGGTGTCGGCCTTGGAGCTGCGATTCGATAACCAATACCTACGACATGCCCACCATGCCCAACCGCGAAGCCGCATCCAGTGACCAGGGGAACCACTGCAGGAGCTGTGGCAGTACATTGTGAGACTCTCACACCTTCTCTGTAAAATGAAACAAACGTGCTAGTTACTGACTAGTGATCAAATGAATATATTCAAGGAACTAAAGAGTACAAAGTTACTAGATGGCAGTAGTAGTTACTTATTATGATATTATAACAACACCCCTACAATATCAAATAAGTGTACACATTTAAATTATACGTAAAATCTAAACAAATTGAATACTCAACATATTCATGAAGTAATAATGTTTAACAGTTTTCAAACTCTTGGTTAACAAGTCAGCCGGCATCTTATTTGTCTCCAAGTATTTCAGTTCTATAATTTTATTACTGACACATTCTCTACAAAAATGATAGCGCACATCAATGTGTTTAGTTCGCTTATGGTAAACATTATCTACAGAGAGTTTAAGTACCCCTTGATTGTCATTAAACACAGTTATAGGATACAGATCTCCAGTTATTTCACACAACAAGTTTGACGATATTCCCCACCTGTGGCACACAGGGTGGTTCTTAGGGTCGGAGTTAATTCCTCCAGGCACAGACTATAAGGTGCCTTGAAGGTTGAGGGTGTATCAATAAGGTAGTCTTTTGATGTTTTACTTAACTGGATATATATATATATATATATATAGTCTCGAGTTAAAAAAAAACAACATACAGAAACACTTCCGAGGTGTGGTACTCTATTTTGGCTAACTCGGATTAACTGTGGACGACGCCTGGGTGGAGGGGGGGCTTCTTTGGATGGCGACTTGATACTTAACTACTCTGCTGGTGGTGCTGGTATGTTGTCGGCTGTGGATGAGATCCGGCGATGTGGGCGGCCTTGGAAAAGCCCGCGTTTGGTGCCGTCTCCCCTGGACTACTGTTCTGGGTTCGTTATGACATCCTCTTTGCGATTTCACGACGCAACTCTTTTCTCGGCGCTGTGATAATGAACTGTCCTACTGACGTACTATGAGTACATCAGTGGTACAGTACTAATGTACTGTTGTGGCCGGGGGTCCGATCTCCCCCGGCCGCACTCGGCGTGGCTGATCTCTCTGTGTGCGGTACTGACGAACTGCTCGATGGTCTACTGATGACGAAATGTTCTCTCTGTGCTGTAATCTTCTGACTCTCGCTCTCCCACCCCGCAAAGATGCTTATATCCTTTCTAGCCTCCCTCCCTAATTTCCTGCACGCGTCCCCTTGTTGTGACGAGGGGGGAGGTGAGATGAAGCAGAACCATGCACTTCAAAAACGTGCCATGGTTCCCTGAAGGTTGGGGGGGGGGGAAGTGGTGATCTTGCCCCTTGAATTTACCATCTCAGCTTATTCTTCCGAGGTTTGGCTACAAGGGTGGTAGGGGTGAGGAGTATTCGTGGCCCCCACTTTCAATTGGTCAGCCGTTTTCTCAGGCGTGAAGCTAGAGGTGCTCTTGCTTGGCTCTGCAATTTCTCCCGCTTTCGTATGTATTTACGTAGCGCCTTCCAGGGTTCTTCGACGATATGCCAGCTCTTACTCGGCACAACCTTGACACGTGTAACTGCAATCCGTTTGGGCTGTCCACGTGCCTCGTGACACATGTCAACTGGTAGGCGCTCGCGAAGGGGGTCAGTGAGGCTTCTACTCCAAAATGCGTTACACGTCAAGTTGCGCAAATATATTGCTTCCCTAC
Organism: Clitarchus hookeri; assembly: GCA_002778355.1. Classification (NCBI taxonomy): domain Eukaryota; kingdom Metazoa; phylum Arthropoda; class Insecta; order Phasmatodea; family Phasmatidae; genus Clitarchus; species Clitarchus hookeri. The sequence goes on along the minus strand of NQII01002234.1, from coordinate 320,275 downwards.
ACGCTTCTGTGACACCCATGTATTTTGCTTCTGTGCTTGATAAAGCTATGGTTTTCTGTTTCTTTGTTTCCCATGAGATTGCACACCCAGCCAATACAAAGCACAAGCCAGTGTATGACTTCCTATCTATAACATTATTTCCCCAATCAGCATCGACAAACCCTTCGATCTGCAGATTTCCGTTTTTCTATATTGAGACCAAAATGCTTTGTTTTCTTTAAGTACCTCAGCACTTGCTTAGCATACAACCATGTTTCCTGATTATAACAGTTATTAAATTGGCTTAAGTAACTAATCGCAAATGCTATATCAGGCCTAGTTAAAACCGCCAAATATATAAGACTTCCAATTAGCTGTTGGTATGGCATTTGGTGTTTACAATTTTCGTCTTTATTAATATTTAATTTAGCCTCTTAAGGAGTATCTGCAATTTTACATTCTGTCATATGGAATTTTTTTAATAATTGGTCTAGATAATTTTTTTGAGTCAAAATAATTTCACCTTTAATTTTTCTACATTTACTCTCATTCCAAGACATTGCTTAACCTCTCCTAAGTCCTTGATTTTAAACTGTGACTCTAATGCATTTTTTAAACACACAGTTTCATTATCATCATTAGAAAAAATAAAGAATTCGTCAACATAAAGTGTAACAATTGTTGTGCGACTATTCTTATTTTTAGTATACAAACAAGACTCTATCTTAGAACGCTTATAACCCATTTTTAAGAGACACTCATCGATCTTCTTGTACCATGCTCTTGAAGATTGCTTTAAGCCATAAATGGCCCGTTTTAATTTCAGTTCTTTTCCACAACTTTTTTTTTTACAGGAAAACCATTTGGTTTTTGCATATAAATTGTTTCCTCAAGCTCCCCATTCAAGAAAGCCATAGTCACGTCAAGATGTGTTATATTTAAACCTAACTGAGCAGATAATGCAAATAACAATCTCAGTGTTGTATGCCTAACAACAGGTGAAAATGTCTCTGAATAGTCCATACCTTGTTTTTGCATATAACCACATGCCATGAGCCTAGCACGATAACAAACATTATTATCATTGTCATAGTTCTTTTTTAGAACCCATTTGTACTTCACAACCGTACCACTTTTTGGAGCATCTACCAACTCCCATGCACTATTATCATCAAAACACTTAAGTTCTTCATTCACAGCCTTTAACCACAGATCTCTTTGAGGTCCTTTTAGTGCTTCTTCCGGAGATAAGCCACTCACATCATCAAATACATTTTCATTAACGCACATATCTGAGAATCCTAAACGATCTGGTTTCTTTCTGCTCCTCATCGGCCTGTTTTCTGGTTCAGTCGTTTCAGTAGTATCATCAGTGTCTTCACCTTCACTTGGTGTATACAACTCATCAGATGATTCTACCACTGACTCTTCATTTTTTGCAGAAGTGTCCCCCACTGAATCTAAACTTTCTTCTTTTTATTCAGCATTAGATGTGCTCTCATTTACTGGTATGATAGCTTCTTCTTCCATGATGATTACATCTCTGCTAGTTGTCATAGATTTAGTCCCTGGGTTGTAAAGTTTGTAACCTTTGACATTTTCTGGAAATCCCATCAATATATGTTTCTCTGACTTCTTGTCCCATTTTTGTCTTCTCTCCTTTGCTACATGAACCATCACAGTACTGCCAAATATTCTGAGATGGTTTATGTCAGGTTTTCTTCCTGTCCACATTTCAAATGGCGTTTTTCCATCCAACACCGATGCTACAATTCGATTCTGAAGATAAACAGCTGTGTTTGTCGCCTCAGCCCAAAAATCTTTGCCTAAGTTTGCGTCAAACAACAGGCACCTCGCTTCCTCCACGATTGTGCGATTACGGCGTTCACATAATCCATTTTGCTCTGGTGTGGAAGCGTTTGTTTTTTGATGATTAATCCCTTCCTTTAGCAAGTATATATCAAATTCTTTATTACAAAACTCACCTCCATTGTCACTTCTCAATGTTTTGATTCTTTTGTTAGTTTCATTTTCCACTTTTGCTATAAATTCCTTAAAACAAGTTAATGCTTCGCTTTTGTATTTTAGAAAATATACAAATATCATGCGACTATAATCATCAACAAACAGCATAAAGTATTTAGAACCACCAATGGATTCTTTCTCCATAGGTCCACAAATGTCTGTGTGAACTACTCCAAGTATCTCATTACTTCTTGAACCAACATGAGCAAAAGGCAGTCGACTTTGCTTACCTTCACAGCAAACTGCGCAAGATGACTTACTTATGTCAGCTTTTTCATCAAGGTCAATACCCTCTGTGGCAGTTTTCATTTTATTCAAATAGTTGCTGTTTATGTGACCTAATCTGCGATGCCATGTGTTTGCAGACACCACGGATGCAGCCAGTACACTTTTTGGCATTCTCAACTTGTAAACTCCATTTATTAACGAAGACGTGGCCACTAATACACCATTTGCATTGTAAACATCGCAACCTTTCCCGGTAAACTGTACTTTATTCCCGTTGCTAATTAACTGGCTCACGGACAACAGATTAGGCGTTAAATCTGGTACATAGAATGCGCCTTTCACTGGCACCTCAAACTTCATTTTTTGTTACAATATTGACGTTGCTGGTGCACAAAACCCAAACTTTATTATTGTTTACAACAATAATTTCTCCATTTTCTAGGTATGAAGCACTCCTAATCCAACTTTCATTTGCCGGCAAGTGCACGCTTTCACCCGAGTCAATGTACCACTTATCTTTGTCAAAATTTCCGCTTAGAAACATTTAACTGAATACGTTTGTTTGTTTACGAAACTTCTTCTTGTCATTTGAGCCGCCAGAATCATTTGGGCACTGGTTTTTGTAATTACCGAGCTGTTTACATTTGTGGCATTGGACATGTGCTTTGGCATTTCCTCCTTTTTTGCTTCCGCCTACCTTGACATAATTCTTAAGTTGCCACTTCTGCGAACTCGCAAATGCGCCGCTAACTTCATTACGATCTTTTACGTTCACATCCGTTTCCATATCCAACAACTTTGATTTAATGTCGTCTGTTGTGATGGGAATTCCTGAATGCTCAATGGCCATAAAAATAGGGGAATATTTTTCCGTCAATCCAGGTAGCAATAAACATCCGATCCACTCGTCACTGATGTCAAACCCGGTCCCACATAACCTCTGACCGGTTTGTACCATTTGCGTTACACACGACGTCATAGAATTGCTGCTTGCCAGGCGAATCGAGATTAAATTCCGCAGTAAACTTATTCTTCTGGAAATACCTGCATCGTCGAATAGAGCCTTCAGCTTGTCCCATAGTTCTTTTGAGGTCGTCACATTCTTAATATGAACGAATAACGTTGAGTCGATGGTCATGATCAGTTTAGCCTTGGTCTTTGCGTCATCTGCGGCTTCTACACTCTTCCCGGTAACTGGTTTAAGGCAATGCAACGTGCCCTCCAGGATTAGAAAATTCTCCACTGCGAAGTCCACTCACTTTAGTTTTCCCGACCCTTCAACTTAGGTACGTTGACTAAATAATTTGATGCCATATTTACTGCTGACACGAATAAAAATAGTATCACTACGAACTTCTATCACTGTCGTATACCGTTGCGAGAAATACAGTTTCTAACGTTTATTTGTACTGGAATTATGGGTCTGGACTTATAACCTAAAATGAAACAAACGTGCTAGTTACTGACTAGTGATTGAATGAATATATTCAACGAACCAAAGAGTACAAACTAATTAGATGGCAGCAATAGTTACTTATTATGATATTATAACAACACTCTGGAGGGGTGTCCCAAGGAGGTACGCGACATCATTGCAATCAACTTTTTCGTAGATGCCGATGTGGATGTGGGCCAAGCCGTATGCCTGGCATTGCCACACAGTATGCAAGATGCCCTGGCACTAGCATTGGAGGTGGAATCAGCGAAGCAGGAGCCGACGTTTTGGCATGCAGTACAGGCAGCTACCCTGTTCAATGACGATGATGGACATAGCATCCTGGATCTGTTGAGGAAGTTGGAGACGACAATTAAAGACATTGCTGCCAGAGTCTGTGCAAGGAAACCCAGTTTTTTCTACCTTAGCGTCTGGAATGTTGGGAGTGTGACCAAATGGAACACTTGAGAATCCAGTGCACGCAAAGGAACTGCAGGACCTGGCAACCAGACGTGAGTACAACCGAGAGCTTGTCAAGTAGCCTGAAGCCGGTAGTAGGGGAACTTTTGAACTCTGTAGAAGCTGCGACACCTGTCCCTCGGCGACGGAGGTGCCGAGAATGCTGGAACTGTGGAAAGGAGCCTGGTGTCCAGGAATGCCACCCGAGACTAGTTATTGAGGAACCGGCCAAAGGACAGCTGCATGAACAATTGGAACTGACAGCCACAGAAATGCCTATCCAAAATACAGGCCCATCAAAACTACTGGCAACATCCTGTCTGAGGGAACGAAGGAAGATCTCTATATAGTGGTAAGAAGAACAAGGATACTGGAGCCGGACCGCCTAAGAAGTCACCCCGCAGTTAATGCAGGTGAGGCGACGAGAGAAGTCCAGTTGAAAGGCAAAGCTGCACATATGCATCTTCGGGAGAAAGAAGACAGCCAGAGGGCAGGAGACGAGCGTAGCCCAGTGTCTACTGCCATCAAGAGGAACACTCGACGTGATCCAAGAGTTGCAGGCGATGCATTCAGGGAAGGGCAGCTAGTGAGACTGTATTAAAGGAAACACCTTGGGGGCAGTACATCTCAATGCCAAGGATGTTGGAAAGTTCTTACCAAATTTTGAAACAAGTGAGTGATACCTCCTTCCAGATCTGTCATTGGAACTTCTTGGAGGGAAAGTCTAAGGTTGTTCACATTGACCAACTGGCGCTGTACGAAGGTCCTGATGTTGGAGAGTCTGTTCGGTATGAACAGACTTAAGGAAAAGGCACTGTAACGTGCTGATGCTTGCACTAGACGCAAGCTCCATGCGCGGTCCGGCTCTGTGGAGGGTCACCCACCTTGACCCTCCCCTTCCCCCAGGCAGGTCCGATCGCTGCCCTGTAGCTCGCTCTGCAGCAGCGATCTGGCTTGTGTCGCAGCCCCCCCCCCCCCNCTATGAGTTTAGAGGATGCGCAAGAATATTCTGGAAACTAGGACCCTCAGCGCAACGCGGCATTTACAGAAATTTTGAGGCGATGGCCTGCGAGCCTATAAATATTGCAACAGTCCAAGGGTCGGAAGTCTTTGGTAGAAATCTTTTGCTGACTACGGTAGCCAGTCATGGTTGAGTTTAGTGAGGACATTGGTGAAGAGGACGGACGACAACGGGAGACTGCGAGGCAATGGCCGACACAATGCTTGTGGTGTGAATGGACGAGAGAGCGTGAAACCCGATGAGTGAAGGTTACTGTTTATGAGGGTGCTCAGAGAACTCTAGAACATTGTGGACTGGTGGGATCTGGACTAAACTGAGGTGGGACTCTATGAACATGTGAAATGGGCTTTATTGTATATATTGGAACTGTCAAATATGGACATATAATTTATTAGGTTTTGATACACGGTCTATTATAACTGATTTTAGTTATTTAATAACATAATTTCTTTGAGGTAATTGTTAATTGTCCTGATGAAAATTTATTAATAATAAATAGCAAGAGAGATAAATTTATTGTGAGATATTGAGATTATAATATTTTCTTTGCAATTATTTTTAATAAATTAGGAAATTGTAATTAACTCTTTTATTTAATTAAGACCCCTATCTTTTAACGAACCTGGTTCAGCCCATGGTTTTTGAGGAAAATGTAACGATATTATATCAACAACGCATAGTTGGTATAATAAAATTTATCTGTTTTATTGAAAGGTCAAATGCAAAGAAAAAGTTAACATATGAATATATATGTGAAATTTCATTCAAAATTTCTTTCTAAAGAAAAATCTAAATCAATACCTTGAAATATGTGTTCATGAAAAGACAATAACAATAATGCCAATTAAAAATGATATTCAAAGATATAAATCTATTGGTGCTGAACAAGTTCATCCATATACTATCTCTCTTGATTTTGAGCGTACATTAAAAAAATACAAGTAATAATATTAGAGATTCAACAAAATATTTTAATGAACATATACCAAATATTTTTTAGCTTCACAACAAATGAAGGTACAAAAATAATAAGAAATGGAATTCTAAATATGTTAATGGAATATTTTCATTAAAACTTAATTTATTATGGAATAGTGAAATTCAAAGACAAAATATGAGAATGAAATGGAATTATTATATATTCTTTAAATTAATTATCACTAAAAAATGTCATATTTCTAATAAAAAATTTAAAGAGAAAATAAAAAAGTTTTTGTTCATAATCATATATTTGGAGAATTTAGAGGTGCAATTCTTTCAATATAAATTTGCAGCTACTAAATATTATATACCAATCAAAATTCAAAATTTAACATACAATGCAAAAGAATTTTTACAATGGGTTTTAAAACTTAGCAAAAATTATTCAAATGTAAAAATTGTACCGAGTTCAAAGGAAAATTATTTCACATTTCACAAGAAACTTATTGTTGATCAATATAAACTGTCTTATGATTTCTCTAGATGTGTTAGATCTAATAAAAATGGTTATCAAGACATTATTCAAAAATGTGACAAAAAGTAGTTTATGTTGACAACTGTATAAATAAATAAACTGTATAAATAAAAAGTGTCAGAAATCCAAGAAAAATAGCGCCATGAAGTCACCAATCACCAATAAATAGAAATCCCGATCATAGTCAGTGAAGAAAAGCCAAAAAAAAAAATCCAACTTATTACAACACCAGGCAACAAAAAAACATAGTTAACAACAAGAAAACTTCTCAGGAATAATAACAGGACCAAGATGGGTTGAATGGGCACCGTTAAAAAAGGAAGGTAAAATGCAGAGTTTTGTTTTTTCTCGCTTGCAGTGCCTATCAGTGTCAACATTGGCTGATGCTGCTGCCATGGGGCAGGGTGTGGAATGTACCGTTTTGCGCATGTGTACCTCAGCAGACAAGTACAACGCAGAAAAAGAACTGTAGCAGTAGAGGCGACGCTGTTCAAACAGCTGCCTGGTCTACCACCTTGCTCGCTTGCTGCGCTCTAGTAACGGTACATTTTGATTAATTTATGTTTTTTTTTTCATGTGACGCGCCGCATTAGGGCAGAGTCCATACAACCTGTGTTATTTTTTTATTTTTTATGTTGCAGATTCCAAATGTGTTTTAATAGATTTTTGCAGCAACTTTTTTGTTTCAAAAATTTTTGGAACAAATTTTTTATTATTTTTTACGGTTCCTGAAAATTTGTCAGTTCCATATGAATGAGGTTTGAGTGTATCTATAATTAAAAATTAAATACATAATTTTATTTATTTCATCTCTGATTGTATTATTATGTGTACATAATTTACATCCTTCGTATTGTCACAATTTCCAATAGCTCAGATTGCTAAACATCTGCTCATTGGTCCAAGTGTTGGTCGTTCACTGCTTCATTCTCGGAGAGAATGGTGAAGGGGGAGGGGGAGAGGACTGACACATTAATACTATCACCCCATCAGTGACAACTTAATGTGGTTAAGGAATACAAAACCGACTGGAAAGTATAACTTACTGCTTAAGGGAGGGGGTGAGGTGGAAAGGGGTGTGAACAGGTGGGGAGGGAGAGGGAAGGAGTTTTTTCCATCATCTTTCCATAAATACACACGTAAGGGCGAGAGTTTCTACCGCTATATACACCATGAGCTGACACATGACAAGACAGAAAGCTGTGGATGAGAAGAGAAACAAACATGGCAGTCATATGTGGCACACTGTGATGGACGACTAGGAAAACAAACTCGGCAGGAACAAGAGAAACATGGAAGCCATTACTGGCATATACTGACAGTTATAAAAGATGAACATCAGCACATTTTAGCAGCCACAAACAAATATGGTACATCAGATGAGTGCAGCGCCCATAGTGACAACCAATGAAAACATATAAGAGTTGAGCAGAAACAAAATAGCTACTAGAAGTATGAAACAACATGGTGGATAGAAACAAAACTAAAACCAGAAACAAGATGTTGAATTAAAACAATATTGCCAACAGCCCAAGGTTCAAGATATCCTTGATGGCTACCATAAAATGACCACCACGACATCATCCAAGATGGCAGACACACTACCAAACCACATTCCTCGCCCCCTTTGCTAGAACTTGCTAAACCCATCTACTAATTACAGTCATATGAAATGAATATTTTCAGTTCTGAAAATTTTGGGGTTCTTATCTAGGTACAGTTCGAGCTTTAACCAAAATGAAACCACCTTATGAATTATAGTCCGGAAAGCAGGATTTTCACAGTTAGTTCAGTTTTAGGCTTGGCGTTAAATTTTACCACAAAAAAAATAAAATTTTAGTTCTGAATATTTGGCAACCATTGTCTAATTCTATCCCGGACTTGAATTGGAAATAAATAAATAAACGAATTTCAGTCTTGTGAAATGCCTTTCACATATTCGAGTTCAATTTCGTGTCTGGATATAGCTGCGGTGTCAATTGCTGTTCAAGTCCGAATGGATCTTACTTAAAACATTTTTTTGAATTCCATTTCACACGTTCAGCATCATCAGAATTAATTAGACCTTTTACCGGATACATTTTTTTCATATATATTTCAATTTCAGTGCCGGTCCATGCCTGGAACTACTTCTCCTAATTCGCTGCCAACTTTACTGTGAATATTGCTGTCTTTCTTATGTTAAAAATGTATGCAGTTACAGGGCAATGATTTTTTTTCAAAGATTGATTTTAAGTGTGTTCACTTTACCATTCCAGCCAATGAACAGTGACCATAGATTGCTAGTGGCATTGCTGGCATTAAGAAAATGGTCAACAACAGTTGAAAACCACAGAAGAAGTGTGGCGTGCAAGCTCCTTTATATTTTTCAAGTGTAAGCAAACATAAACCCCTCGACATAAAAAAAATTATCAAACTGTTATGCAATTGTGGTTCCTATTTTGTGGAATGTTTTATGAGCCAGTAACTAAATACAGTGACACGTTTTTATTCTTACACCTTAAACTTAGTACAATTAAAACAATCAAAATCATCACAATGTATTTAAAACTTGTGTTACTGGGATAACAGTTGGCACGTTTAGTTAAAAATCTGTTACTTAAAAATAACTTATAATAATAATACAAAATGTATGGTAGTTTTAAAGTTTGAAATGAATGTGCCTACAGCAATGCAAACATAAAATTACAAAGAGATTCTCCAGGTTTTTATTCTCGAAGACTCCTTGAGAACTGAATCTCTGTCAATTTCATTCAAAATTTCAGATTCAATTGTTATTGTTGCACGTTCACACTATCGCTTTTGTGATGCTGTCTGCCTTAAATCAGTTTTAATTAGTTTGAATTAAAGAAAAGCTTCTTTTGCCACTAGCTACTGTAGTAAAAGTTGTTCATCAAATTCCACTTGAGATGTATTATCTTGATATGACTCGCACATTGTCTTTTCACACATGTATGCCTAATAAAAACCCATTTCATTGTGCCCTTTTGCAAAAGTGGAGTAGAATGGACGTGTTTGGGCTGCTCTTAACATTGAGGTCTTGAGAGCCAATGAGGGTGAAGTGAGGTGAGCATAGAACAATGCTGGAATACAAGGGTGGGGGAAATGGGAGATCCCTGAGAAAATCCACCAACCAGTGTAGTGAGACAGTATGCTCCCATATGTTTATTTATTTACATCTGAACTGTGTGAGTATTTTAAATTTTATCACATTTGTTTGTAAATTTTTCATTTAGTTTTGGTTAGATTTAAATATATAGAACAACCTCTCTTAATTTTTTTAAATTTAATTTAATTTATATTTAAATATTGCGAAAGAGTGAGGTTTATATTCCGTGACAGAAGTACATGTGATTTTATTTTCTTTTTGCAGCAGTCTATTGAAAACTTATGTAAGTTTATTTGCACCTCAGAGGAATGAACTTTTGATATTTTAACTTAAGTGTTTATCAGGAAATGACTTTATCTTAGATTCTTTTCCGGATTATTAGCTTTTTCTTTGAACCCCAGGACTCTCAAACCAAACAAGATGAGAGGCAGTCCATCATAATTTTGGTCCAGTGATTTTCTTATTAAATTTTTCCACGACATGCCATTATAAGCCTAGGAGAGGTGTAGAGAGGCACCTCAAAGTTATTTAAATTTGCATAGATAAAGAAGTCCTGAAATGCCTGTATTTAGACTTTGGAGTGGTTTTATATTCAACCCACGCTGCCAACTACACTTCGGCAAGATGAGTATTTCTAAGGGCTTACGAAAATATTTTGTCATCATCTACCAATGAATTTCTGGTTTAATCCAAGGGTCAATCATTTTCTTGAACTTACTATTAATAATTTTTAGAAATTTTACTGCATTTCACTTACCAAGAACATACCACATGTCTGAGAACTTGTAACTTTATCATGCACGCTAGCCGAGGTGAGAATTTGATAATTTTTACTCAAGCCATAAACTCCAGTATTTAATATTTTATCACGTAATTTGAAATCTAATATGGCCTGTGAAAGAGAGGTGATAATTAAATTTATTGAAAAGTTTTAATTTTGCCGGACTGGGTTTACAGTTTAATTACACTAACTTTTGATTGAATCTTAGTTTTATTATCCCAGTAATTTTTTCTTTTCACATTTTGCAACTACAACAGTTTATTTTCTTTAAAATAAAATAATTTTGCTAGTTAAATGTGTTACGCTAATGTACAGTTGTACGTAGTTAGCCACATTTTATTGGTTTCTTTCATACAAATGGTATGAAGTTTCTTGTGGCTTGTGTTATTTCCGAGAGTATTTTCTGTTGTGAATTGCCAAGGGTATATTGTTTTCATGTGTTTTGTTTCCTCTACGTTTCTGCTGGTTAAAAGCAGTCAACTTGGATTTTGGTAAGTTTTTCATATGTATGTACTTTCTACGGCAACACACGCCCGAGCAATTTTCAGATTGCAAAGAGAAAGGTGCCGGCTTCTGACAAATATTCCCACACCCACACTGCAATAGTTCATCACATTCTCATCCAATTTAAACACGCAAGTACCACTCAAATATTAATATTTTGCACTCATGAAAAATAACTAACTGAACTCCTATTTCCATTTAGAGTGGCGCGACCAACGTGTAGGCCTATAAAGGTAGAGACATTTTTGAAATATTTCAATGAGTAATTTGCTAGAGCATGAGCCCTATTTCCTTTGTAGTTCGCTGCTTAGTCTATGCGACATGGAGAACGAAGCCGCATCTGATAATGACTCTAATCCAATAAGCGTGCCATGTATGCTTATGTGCATAGAGGAAGGAATGAGCAGCCATAACAAAAGTTTAATTAACACACAAGAACAATGAAATGGCTAATGAATCTGAAACTACGTAACGGTAAATGAAAACCTTGTTACTATACCGAGCACGAACACTGACATTATCCCCCCTCTTCCTGTTGATGTATTAATGCAATGTTTGCCCATACAAATGGCCCAATTAAATGGTAGTTTGCGGGAAGAGATGACACAGCTTAAATCGGATTTGGACTGCAAAGTTGAGCATTTGACACAACAGAATTCAAGTTTTCAGGAAGAATTAAAGGAAAATTTTTCTGAGCAAATGTCACAGCAGAATGCTAGTTTTTCCAAGCAAATGTTATAGTTGAAATCAGATTTGCAGAAACAAATGGTTTATCAGAATTTGCGTTTAGAAAATAAATTTGTACATTTAGATTAGTAGTTGGAGGCCATCAATGGTAATTTTTCTGAGCTTACCGATAAATTGAACACTAGTATTCAAACGTTGCAGTCACAAGTTGAAAACAGAAATGCTACTGTTAAGGATTTGCAAAACTCTGTAGCTTCTTTGTCCAACACAAGCGCATCGCAAACAAACAAAATTGAGTTGCTGCTAGAACATTTTGAACATCTGGAAACCAGGGTGGATGAGCGCATGTCACATGCTTTAGATAACACTGAGGAACAAATAACAGCTGTCAAATCCAGCATTGCTGGTGTATAAAACTCTCTAGCTAAAGGTGTACATACCAGCTTAGAAAACACGCGTGGTACTGTAGAAGTTCAAATTACTGAATTAGAAACACTCATTTCTCAAGTGGAGAATCAGCCTAGTAATGCTTTGCAGGTACCGGAAGCTAATGTGAAGGCTAACATTGATCACTAGTTGACGAATTTTGAACGTCACATTGATGGTAGTATTAATCAAACAGAAGCCGCCTACCATAATGTTAAGCAGAGTTTGGAAAAACAAAGTAATGATCTGCAAGCAAAATTAGCTGAAATTAATATTAAGTTGAGTGATTTGCAAGTTGAACCTAACCTTACACGCACACCACCACTTTTCAGCGATGCTACCCCTCAAACTGCATTTCCTACAGATCATGAAAATTTTGTTCCACCCACAATCTCAATTTTGAATCCGACAGCCGTACTGTTACATAACCCGGCTAAACAATGGTCGGAGGGTGCAGTTTTGAAAACCCTGTTATTTACCTTTAAAAAATTGAGGAATACGCAAAATTGTTTGGTTTGGCAGACAACGAACTGCTCTTATGTCTCGGAAGTAGCCTAAAGTCAACGGTTTATTTTTTGGTGGGAACTCACCAAGGAACAGGTGCACTCGTTCCAGCATTTCAAACACATCTTTCTAGATCAGTATTAGAATGCTAGAATCCAGGGAAACCTGAGGGCACGACTACACCTGAACAAGTATGAACCTAAGCAGTGTAAAACTCTCAAACAACATTTCAGTTAGGTGTCTGAGAGAACAAGACACTTGAATGCCCCTATGGATGATGAGGAGCTAGGGGAAGTGATTGTGTCACAACTGCCACCTAAGTATCAGGAGGTGGGCGGACAGGTCGTTCACTAACTTGTCTGATTTCCGCCAACAACTTCTTAAGTTTGATCAGTCTGTGAGGTAGAGACAAGCGCAGTATCATTATCGTGAGAGAGCAGTTCAAGTCCGCACACCACAACTGTACCAGCAGACACACTACAGGTCACAACCAAACCTGGGCAACACTAACAACAATCCAAGGGTACACATTATTCAGTACGACACTGAAGTTTAAAAGGAAGTGAAATATGATCAAAGTGGTGTACATGTACAAAGTTACGTGTACAATAGTAAGGCAGGGCAGAAGTGAGGCAAACGTTATTCACCAGGCTATCGTAGGAATAAACACTACAGTTCTCAAGTTGAGATCTCGCCTAAACCAAATGTGTATGTTCATACAGACTGCACTGTTTACTACTTGCCCGGTAGCAATTCTGCAAGTCATAAGTAGGCCAGCTTCACTTACTGAAAAGGGTTCAAGCAGTAGTAACCAGAAACACTGGCAAGCACAACCTGTTGGTACCGTACAGCCTGTATTTGTGGCAGCAAATGCTACACCACCACAGGGTTATCAAATGAACTAGCGACCAGTACAGCAGTGGTATACTGGATTGCAGAGTAATAAGTCAGTACCCATTCAATCCTAGTATTTTCATGCGAACAATGGAAATGTCAATCAGCAAGGGTACTTCCAACGCAATGATCCCTTAAATCCATTGGCTCCTTTATTTCAACCACCTGGTAGAAATAATAATTTTTCAGCCGCACCAGGTGACAATATTTCCGCATATAGGGTGCGTTAAACTACAAAGGGTCGGTAAAGAACGTCTCCGAGCGCTGGCCCATCATTCTGTACTAGTGGGGACAACCAAAATTAATAATCAAGTTTGTGTATCCAAGTCTGTATCAGAACCTACTGCTCAGCCTGAAACCAAGTCTGAAGTTAAATCTAATGTTTTAACATTAATGATGGATGAGTCCAAACGTGAGTTCTTGTTGAGAGGAAGTGAAGAGGCACTTCCATGTTCAAATGTATCTTTATGTTCTGAAGTTAATCTTAATATTTGTGGGATTTCTGCACCTACTTTACTTGATGGTGGAGCTGTGGTCAATTATGTAAATGAAGACCTAATTAAGGAAATTGGGAATTTGGGTCACAAGTTGCCAGTATTTCCAATAGCAAAGCTAAAAATCATAGATTTTACGTCACGAGTGAGTCCTATAGTTAATAGGCAGACCATGTTGTTTATAGATGGTCTGGGGCCGAGGAAATGGGCTAACGTACTGATCGTCAAGGGTTTAGCCAAACCATTGATATTAGGTACCAACTTCATGATGCACTACAAAATTATTTTGAATTTTGGTGGTTGGCTTTTTGCTTCACCAAACTAGAGTCATCATTTCCATTTCCTAAGCGATGGCAGACATCCGATAATGTTGTAGGTTTACTGAGAAAAGACTACGGGATATTTTAATTCTGTAAAGAACCTAATATTCTTGTTACACTATCTGTTACTGGGGAAATTAGTGATGCTATTGCTGCAGTGTACACTATTTCTGACCTGCAAAAACAGCATTTGTACATGTTAATACAGCATCAGTCTTGCATGTCCGAAATTCCAGGTTGGAATAATTTGTACAACGTGAAAATTAAAGTTTTGGATAGTGCAGTCTTCCACAAGAAGTCCTATCCTAATCCAGCCAAATATTTGCCTGAGGCAGAGGAGTACCTAAAACTGATGTTAGATTGGCACATTGTAAAGCGGGAAGCAAGTGCTTTTGCCAGTCCCATGCTATGCATGAAGAAGAAAGACTGAACAGTTAGGCTTTGTTTATATGCTCATAGCCTAAATAAAATCACAGTTAAAGACAGGGTCCTATTCAGACGAAAGACGAATTAAGGCTGTACCGAGGTGTCAAGTTCTTAACATCTAGATATCACTAATGCTTACTGGCAAGTACCACTTTCCAATGATTCACAGCAATACACTGCATTTTTGTTTCGTAACCAGCAGTACATGTTCACAGTAGTGCCATTCGGCTTGTGTAACGCAGTGGCAGAATTTACACGCTGCCTAAATGTCACCATAGGGGAAGAATGCAGAAGCTTTGCACGTGCTTATGTCGACGACATCTTAATAACTTCAGCATTGTTCGAAGAACACTTACAGAACAGTCACATTGTGATTACTAAGTTACAAAGTGCTCAGATCACTGTTCAAATCAGAAAGCCGCTGTTTTGCAGAATTGAAGTTGTGTTTCTGGGACACATTCTATCTAGTGAGAAAAACTACACTGTCACTGAACAAGAAGCGTTAGCTATTGTATGGGCGCTACAGAAGTTTAGAGATTTGCTTCTAGGAGAGAAAATTAGACTGTTGACTGATCACCAAGCACTGACCTGCCTGAAAACTGGAAGGGCGTTTGGAGACCGTCTAACTCATTGGTCACTGTGGTTGTTGCAGAAATGCGATATTGAAGTGTTATATATTAAGGATACCGAAAATGAGGCGGCAGACTATCTGAGCCGCATTCCTGACGTTGAACCTAACTTATTAAGGCCTCCTAAAAAACTGAAATAGTTTGTGATAGACAGCATTAATTCATCTGTCATTCAGTCCAACAAGCAGCTCAAGGAACTTTTGAAACAATTAGCTACGAATCAATACCAAGACGAGTTCTGCCAGAAAGTCAAAAGTTTGGACCTCCGATGTATTCTGAAAATAATACTACAAAAAAATGTATTTGCGTGAAAAAAAATTATATATTTAGTTAACTTGTTCATTGCAAAGTAAACATTTTTTTAATCAATATTTGAAAAATTAAAAATTAAAAATTCTTGTAACTGGTTACATACTATTGTAAGCAGTGACTTTAATACTTATAGTAATGTTGGCTGCATTATTAACCAACATTTTTAGCAGGAATTTTGATACAGCCACAATAATTTTTATTGTCATAACACAGAGGAAAAAATTTTTTTATTAAAATAAAAAAAATGCACATCACACGCAAGCTTTAAACAAGCAAAAGAAAAACACACCCCTCACCCCTTTACTCCACTTGTAAATATTATCACAAATAATTGTTTGTCATTTCATAAGTGTTAAAGATACTGATAAATGAAAAAATAAAAAATACTCATCTCAGATGAGGAGAGAAGAAGAAGATCTGAAAGAATGAAGAAGTACTGGGTACAAAGGAAGGAGCAACCCTCAAAGAAATGACTGTTTCATCGTACCCCAAAGAGGGTGAAACTAATATAATAATAATAAAAGTGTGCCACTCCTATGACAATCTGTGGTTTTGGATGGTGCACATATTTAAAGTTGAGCATTTTGAATGGTTTAGCGTAGTCCTTATAATAGGAAAAAGGGTAAATCATGTGCAATGCCAATGCCTCTCGACTTACAACGTAAAAAAACATATTTCTTGTAAAAATAATTTGGAAGGGTAAACAAAGTTAACGGCAGTCAGATCTAAATATAAAATTTATAATCTTAAACATTATAATTCACTGCAATAATCATTACTTTTGTTTTTTAATGTAATCATTAGATATATTGGAATTTTGAGCACTTAATAAAAACCTAAGCTGAGATACACATGACAATGTTTATAAATGTTGCTGATTGATACACGACATACGGACTTAAACCAAAAACTTTGCAAGGCTTTCAAAAGTGCTCACTTTACCGTAAACAACCTAGAGAAACATTTTTTGTAGATGTCATATGTAGTATGCTTTTGACATAAAATTTAGCACCAAACATCAACTACAAATGTATGTCAAACACTTTAATACTATAAGTACTGTAAGTATACAATTTACATAATATAAATCTACTTACGATTTTGATATTATTTTTTTAGTTGTAAGGCCTAGATGATCACAGCAACTGATAATGACTCACTATTTATTAGAATTTTATCATCAAATTTCATTGAAGATGGAAAGCTATTTTTAAAGTTTTGGATTGTTTTTCATAATGTTTAGTTTGCTGTTGTTTTCTTTTCCAGTAAAATCCTCCAAATTTTTTCTTACCATCAACCATTATGTTTGAAAACATGATCATAAAAAAAAATTGCAACTTAAATACGATAAAACATTATTTCCTGTAAACAATGATAGACATCCTTGTAACTTAACAATTGCATAGCAGTACACCACACATTTACTATCATGTCACACAACAGCATTCAGCGAGTTTGACGAATAACTGCAGGTAGGTGCATGCTGGTCATAGTGGCAAATTTGCGCGAAATGGATGAGTCTATTAATCTTTGAAAGGGGCTTCTTCTGCTCCTCACTAAAGAGTGTATTTTAGTAAAAGATTTTAATTTAATTTTAATTATAATTTAAGTGTACTTGCAAAATATTTCGCCAGTAAGAATTTTTCTTCTGTTTCTTTACATGTTCATCATATGTACTGAAACTGTTTCATGAGGTTTCGGTGCCTCCTTTAGCTTGGTATCATACATGGCTGTTTACTTCAGTTATGTCAAGGACCGGCCCCGTGTGGAAGTTGATGGAGAAATGTCAAAGAAAAATAAGAGCAAAACAGGAGAGGAATTATTGAAGAGGTTCAAAGAAACATTTTTCCAGGCAACAGAAGTATTTGTGAAGGAAGGACAAGCAACAAGAAGAAAGACAAGGAAAAACCATGGTGGAACAGTAGAGTGATAAGAGACTGTAAGCAGGAATGAAGAACTGGATGGGGACGTTTTTGTTTCTTTACCGCATGCAACACTGCTGGTTTCGTTCGCTGCTGTATGCAGCAACATGTATCATATACTCCTGCTCGCATTCATAAGATAGACGGAGAAGCGGGAGTGGGAGGGCGAAGAGAAGGCAGTTGCTGACGATACTTTTATAGCGAGTTATATAGTTTTCTGTTACCTTTTTATGTCAGCACATCATTCAAAGCGAGAGTAGTGACACTGCCTGTGTTTCAAGCCTTCGTTAACCATATCCAAACAAGTACAAAATGAGAAAGAAGCATTATATTCTTCACACTTTATGATTCAGACTTTCGAAAAATCAAACCGTGTACGACTAGTTTGGTTGTGTCCTAGATATGTCATTTAAGCCTAAAAGTAGAACTTGAGCAGTGCTTCAGAAATATACAAAAAGGTAAATGCAGCTTATGCAAACTGCTAAAATGCAATGTTTCTTTGTATGGTGTAAAATTTAAACTTGTATTTTGCTTTTTTTCCTTTCCAAAATGTTCCATATAGAGGGGATAGTATACTCATTGTCAAATATTGATTCACATTTCTTGCTGTTCAAGATTTACCTAACAGCAGAGCGTTTAGTGTTTACTAATGCAGTCTTTTTTGAAAGAAACTGAGAACTTCTATTATTTAATTTACTTAAAATATGATGATAAAACTACTCTTTAAAGTAAAACTATGTCTGTAATTTTTCTAATACGCACTCGTGCTGGAATATAAAACAGCATTTATAAGTTTAACATAGGACTTTCAAAAGTCAGCTAACTTTAAACAGTTGCATTCCAATATCCTTTATCCAAACGTGAAATATTGTAATGACACAATATTCTTAATTTTTTAGGACTCGGGTGTAAAATTCTTTCGTGTGTATGAAGCTTTGGAAAGCTTCTTAATATTTTTATCGGGTTTCAAGTTTAAAGCCGTGGTGGCTCGTTTTCCGTGTTTGTTTATCAGGCAGACGTGTGCGTTTGTAGATTAATGGGCGGACATCTTCTGTTTACATTTTATCAGGAGTCTTGGTTACAGTTTTCGTTTCAAACTTTGGTTTTTTGGGGAAACGTCAGCATTAATTAGATTAGTTCGTTTCTGTGGATCAGGCAACGTCGACAAGTTTTAGTTCCTTCGGCGCAGTTTTAATGCGTCAACAAATGTTATACGAAACGAGAGGTTAGTTTATCGGGATGTTGAATGCGGCGACAGTTTTAGTTCCTCCAGCCCATTTTCAGGCAACGTCAACAAGTTTTTGTTGGACTAGAGGTTAGTTTCTGTTGACAGCGCAGCAGTCGATAACGTGTTGAGAGCGGGACACGTGCAGTTTTAGATGATGCTGCTGGTAGATGCGGGATGCTGGGCGCTTATCTTAGGAGAAGGGGGCGATAGGCCTACACATAAATACTAGTGGCGTCTATCGCCTCAGGGAGAAAAAGTAACCAACCATCGAAGACGCATCGGGCGTGAGAAGACGCATCAGGCGTGAAGTATTTCACCCACACCGGCAAGCACCCTCGACCGTTAATTCTTTTCACATCATTTTTTTTCAACTTAACCTAAAGTCTATCAACTTATTTCCGCCGGTGTGGGGGGTCGTTAGGGTGCCAGGAGGGAACGAACATCCCTTCTGGCTTCGTAACTTAGTCTTGCCATGCAAGTTTTGAGACATTAATAAATGGTAAACCACTGTGGCACTGGTCTGTACTTGTATATTCATCTCTGAACGGTTCGTACTCTGCATACTGGACATTCGTATGTGAACTGTGTCATTCAAATGATAAATAAAGTATAGAACAAAATACTCTGGAACTTTATTTCTTTCTTAAGTAACTAGCGTTCAATTAACTGAGTCTCGTGTTTCTACCTCTGAGCAAGCCGTGGCAACGTAAACATTCGGCAGTGTAACAAGTGCCGAACGTTACAATATCCTTCATCTTTTAAGTTCCGAAGTCCAAATTAAAACTTCCGGATTCTGTACAAAAAATTTGAGTTTTAGTGAATCACTGAACGGGTCTGTGTGTATCACTCTAAAACTACACCTGAAGGTTGACTCATTTTTATTCTGAAAATCATCTAAATAAATATATTAATCATGTCCCTAATTACAGTACATCTAGGAGCATTCTTTTAATATATTTTGTTGTGCTGGGCGAAAATACGTTTCTCACACAAATATTTTTATATCATATCATAAATATCATAAAGAGAATTTTGTTAAAACGTCATAAATGAACTTGCTTCTAGGAAGAGTACACACATTCATTGACATTCAAAGCCGAACTTGTGTGTTTCAAAGACATCTTAGCAACCCCGGCCACGGAAGTCGCCCATTAGCCTCGTGCGGAGAAAGCCAGACGTATATTTATGAGACAATTTTTCTGATGTTAGTTTTCCAGAGTGCCTTTTGAATTATTTTGCTAAATATCACTAAACACTGTACATCTAGTGGTACAGGCACAATTATTTATTGCAGTTTTCATCTAACTTACACCTAAAAGTTAACTTCAAAATTAAGTTTTTTTTATTTAATTTTTTTTGGTGATGTTTTATTTGGGAACTATTCTACGAAAACAAACTTGGTATGGCGGTAGTTCACTAATATAATACTCTGAAACTACTCACATAATTTTCACCAAATTTTGCACACAATTAGTATTACAGTTATGGATTATTAGTAGATCAAACACTTGTTTTCAAAACGACAACCTCATTTTGTGAAATTCTATACACTGAATAATTTTACACATCTGAAACTAATGTGTACCATATCAGAGGCAGAGTAACTGCCGAATCCATTAATTTGAATTATTATTAATATATTTCATAATCCAGTTTGATGTTAAGGACACCAAAAAGAAAGGTGAGTTCTATATTAGGAATTGGTTAAACAATTTTCACACCATTTTCCACCAAAAGTGATATACAGAAGATCTACAATTAAAAACTTAAAAAAGTTCAGTCGGTCGGAAGTGTATTTTAAAAGGTCTACCTTAGTGTTACATAATTATATAACAGATCTCTTGTCACATTTGAAACAATTTCAGCCAAATTTGGAATGTGGTCGACATAAAGGAGATATAGGCAATTCACGGTAAAGTGAGCACTTTTGAAAGCCCTCTCATTTGTAATAATAGCCAATAAATATTATTTTAGCCTTAGACGTTAACTTCAGAGTGTGGTGGGATATATATATATATATATACGGTGTTAATTACTTACATGTCAATATTTATTTCAAAAGTTGGTTAAAGGATAAAAAAGGGTTAAAAGTAAACGTGCCCACTTCATCGTGAGCAGTCTATAATTAAAATCTTTCAATAAAAGTTTTATTCGTTTGCCATTTAGGGATACTGTGCTGAGTAAACAGTTAAAGGAATAGCTAACAAATCATAAATACTTTAAGACAATAGTGTCATCAAAATTTGAATACGAACTTGTGTGATATACTCATGTATTCAATAACATGTATTAATTTTTGTTTTGTAGGACAATAATGGAGAACCTTGATTAACCTAGCTACCAGACATTTGGCAACATAGATGTTAACCAAGAATAGAATTGCAACACGGGATTTGGGAGCTAGTCCCGATGGACTTGTATTATCAGAAAATGCAGAGGAAAATGTTGTTGAGGTAAAATGTGGGCCTTCAGCCGTAACCACTGGTTTACAAAAAACAGCAATAAAACTTGAAATGGTAGACTAGCACAACCTTCCTCTTAGACTCCATAATTTTATAAGATACAAGATACTTTATAAATGTGTCTCAGGCGGATTTCTGCTTTCTCATTGCAATGGTCGGCAAAAATCAGGATCTACGTAATTAAAATTCCTAATAACGAATATATGTGGAAATAGGAAATGCTACCAAGCTTAAAGAAATTATACTGCGAGTGCCTACTCCCACGTATTATCAAAGGAAAGCCGATCCTTGAACCAGACTAGATACTCAAAAGAGAAGTGCTGAGAAAAAAAATTTAAAAATAGAAATAACGAAGGAAAACTAAATACTGAATGTTTTAGGAGCGAATAGGAAATTAAACAATGAATAAAGTTGTGCATATTAAAATCCTATGTTAATATTGTGAAATATGTTTGTAGTTAAAAGCAATCTTGCATTTGTGGAACTTTAATACTACATGTTATTGAACACTAGACTTTAACATTTTTTTCCCTGTAGTGTATTTAGACAAAATTGCCATTTGCCTCTCTGTAAGTTGTAAAAGTAATGTATATGTATCTAAAGTAAAGGAATATGTTCATCCCTGTTATGATTTATTTACATTAATACTAAAAATGTTTCACTCTCTTATATGTATGGTTATCATAATGGTGTTGCAGTAATGAATCTTGTTTTTAGCTTTTATAACGTATAGCTATGGGCATTTTGCCAACATCTCGCCCCAAGAAACTAGAGTATAAACTGTTGTGATGATAGAAATAATTTAACTATTAAGTTATGGAAACGAACTGAATTGAGTTCATTATCGTGAAATCTGATTTTGATTTTTTGTGGAATATTGATGGCTGTATCACAAACAATTGATAGCAATTGTGACATTTGTTGCTAGGGGTGTGCAAATATTACCCTATTTTGTTGTTAGTTTCATTCTTTAAAACTTTGATTTTAGTGTTTTCTGTGTTGGGGAAAAAAAATATTATTTGATAATACTTTTGTTAAAAAAATTTAAAAGTAGAACTTGCAATTACTTAATGAGGTTTATTATTCTCAAAATTCACTAAAATAGGAAGGTTGCAAAATTTTACGAAATTGTGTATCCTTCTGTCTATAACAAGAGGCAAAATTTTATAATTATATTTTGAACACAATTTAATTTTAGAAATTTTTTTTTTTTTTTTTTTTTTTTTTTTTTTTTTTTTTTTTTTTTTTTTTTTNATTAAATATAACGTATTATTTTAGTACAGTTACTACTTGAAATCTACTTCCGAACCATTGGTTCAATCACCCCGGTGATTCAAATTTTTCCTACATTTTTATTGGCAATAAATTAGTGTCACAGCGCTAGTTAAATAAATCCAATAGTTGTGTATGTAATCCTATTAATTTTATTTTCATGCTTCTCAAAAATTTGTTTTCTTTTATGTGTATCCATTAAATTCTTTGTTACTTCTTCATGTAGGCTATTTTATAAAAAAAAACTCAACTAAGCTTTAAAAAAAAAAAAGTTATGAAAAGTTTTGAAAATCACATGTGGCACTCGAAAAACTGAACTTGACTATCGCTGGTATTCGTCATTACCCTGAATTATGATGGTTACGATGCATGCACAACTCTTTCACAGCCCAGTGAATGTGTTGACCAGCCTGCTCTCCACCTCTCTTTACCTCTTGGTCCATGTTACACGTTGTGGCCCGAGACTTGCCTTCGAGTGTTTTATTACAAAATCTCACGTGTCTGGAGTGGAAGAACTTATTTGACATGTGAACGCCTATCCCGTGGCTTGAGGCCTGCTTGAGATCCAGCATGGCCTTAACAGAATGTTTGTAGTAGTAATGTTTTGTTTTCGTTTACTTTATCCGTCATATATCAGTTGATGTGAAACTGTCTGAATAATGTTATTTAGCTGAGTAAGACATTGAAAGGTACTCTTGAATATGTATTACAGTTTAACATTATTACAAAAATTAAAATCTTTCTATTATTTTAATAATGCTACTTATTAAATAATTTTATTTGAAAGAACCAATCTAAAGGCATTTTGAACATTTTGGTACAATTTATGCTATATCTGCAAAAAACTGAAAGAGTTACGTTATTTTCAGTTATGTTACTAATCCAGTAACATTATTCTCCTGACCCGATAAAAAAGTATTTTGTACATTTAGTTACAATATATACTGTTTCTGCTAAAGCGGAAAGTTTTTTTTTCCTCTCCAGTTAGGTTACTGATGCGGTAAGTTTTAAAGTGTTCTGTTATGTTATTGCAGTGATGTTACTTATTGAATAACTTTATTTGCAGTATTCACTATAAAGGTACTTTAAATATTTTGTTAGTCTGTACCATTTCCATGAAAATGAACGTTGTCTTTTAATTTCATCAATGTTGCTGATCATGTAACATTATTCGTCCAACCTTATGTAACTTGTTATTTTGAAGCAGTGAAGAGTGTTGTAGTTGGCTAATAATGTTATTCAGTTATACCAAAAGATATCCATTATGCTTATATACATATATACTGCTTGACAGAGAAAATGTCACACCATGAAGGAATGCTCAAAATCAGACCAAACTGCACGCATAGATATACAAACAGGTGCAGAATAAGTGGTTTAATTTTCACATACAGTAGACTCCCTCTCGTTCGGCCACCTCAGGACCTGACCCTCTGCCAAACCAGAAAATGGCCGGACTAACCGACTAATGACCTACTCACCCAAAACAAGCCGTTGTCGTCCTTGTATCATCCTCTTCGTGGTTTAGGATTAACTCAAGGATGATGGCAAATATATAAATACATACATACATATGTGCATGCATATGGGTATAGGGCACAGACTAAAAAATAGTACACTAAATAAAATTACACATTTATTATTTGACTATCATTAATAATAAAATAAAATACTGTATGTACATACATAGATAGAACTCATCTTCTTCCTCTCCTTCATCTTCTTGACGAATGACAGCTTGAACGATTTAATTATCACTATGGATTTCATTTTGAAGCTCCTCATCTTCACCAGCAATCCATGCCACAACGTCTTGTTCTTCGAGATCATCAGAGTGAGGCAGGAATTGTAAATCTTTTAACAAAGATGAGTTGTCATCTGGTACAGAAACCTGAAGATTCGGCTCATTTGCTTTTGGATTGTCCTTTTTATTCTTTCCAATGATTTCTTCTACATTTGGCCATGCTTTTCTCCAAGACTTTGTAAAAGTAGTAGATGGAATTTCTTTATATGCCTTAGCCACCATATAGATCACATATTTCATGTTTATGGCCTTCAAGGCTTGGATAAGACCTGTGTTGCTTTTGTTGTCCATTTTTCCGAGAATTTCCGAAAGAAACTTTCTGCGGTACCTCCTCTTCAGACACTCGATGACCCCTTGGTCCATTGGTTGTGTAATATTTGTGACGTTAGGTGGTAAAAATAAGAGTTTTACATCACTAGAACCTTCACATTCAATTTCTTGTGGGCGGGCGCATTGTCGAGGAGTAAAAGGGCATTAGGTGGCAACTTCAAACTCGCCAAATGGTGTTTCACTGTAGGAACAAAATCGCTTATGAGCCACTCCTTGAACAGATTCGTGTCCTTCCAAGCTGATTTTTGTGCCTTGTAGTTCACCGGAAGGGAAGACATGTTTAAATTCTTAAAAGCTCTGGGCTTTGCTGATTTTCCAACAACAAACAGAGGCAGTTTGTGGGACCCTGAGACATTTGAACACAAAGCCACGGTGATTCTCTCCTTACTGGCTTTAAATCCAGGGGCTGAAGTTTCCTTACATGTAGCAAATGTTTTCTTCGGCAAAAGTTTCAAATTTAAACCTGTTTCGTTGATATTATAAACTTGTTCTGGAGTTAGATTTTCGCTGTCAATTATGTTATTCAGTTTTTTGCAAAGCCACTAGCAGCTGATGTGTCCGCCGACAATTTTTCTCCACAAACGCCAAGGATATGTACTCCATGTCGTTTCTTCTAACGTGTTAGCCAACCATCACTTGCAGAGAATGTACCCCCTTCTTCTAGTTTTCAGTGTAGGATTGTCGCCTTTTCTTTCAAAATCGGCCCATTTATCAGAGTGCCTATTCTGCGTTCCTGCATGAACCATAGCCACAAGGCGTCATCTACAAATTCATACTTTGGTTTCTTTAAAGTACAACGCTTTGAAAGCACTTTTTCTGTTTCAATTTGAGTACAGAAATACTGTATGGATTTTCTGTTTCAGCGCCAGTCATTAACCGTACTCTTGCCTAAATTAAAAACTTGACAGATACTTTGGACCGATTCACCCTTATCTAGATGCTGCAGGATATATAGTCTTTGTTCCATTGAAACAAATGAACATTTACGTTTAGCACTCATCTTTCTAACTGCATACATATGTATCGCAATGTACGTCCGCACACTAATGAGAGCTCCTCTCAACTAAACTGTGTCAAATAAGGAGGTAAGTAAGTGATTGCAGGCTTTGACCTGTCCGTATAGCCATCTGGGCTGGGGGTGACTCATGCGTACCAGGTGCCGGCCGAACCATCCGAGGCCAGACGAGAGGGAGTCTACTGTACATACAAGGCTCCAGTGGCTTCAAATACAGGATGATCAGTAAGAAGTTGGATGACACATTGCTGAACCTGACATGGCATAGATTTAATGAGTGTCCAAATGATCTCCTAGGGTATCGTGGACCATGTGTTGTTGATTCATGTTCACATTTCATCTTCATTTCTTGAGGATGGGAGTGTATTCACCCGATATACAATTGTGTCCCACAGAGTCTCAATTGGCGAAAGATCTAGAGATCCGACCCTGGTTTGTTCTGATGCGAGGCGAGTAGTCTAACAATTACAACACAGCCCCTACAAGCAATCAAAAAATTTTGAAATGTTCATATATTTTCTTGGCAAACCTGATATTCCCAAAGGAAATAAATTTCCTTTTGGAAAAGCGACAATAGAATCGTGAAGCTCCATAATAATGCTGTTTGTCTTGTATTTTAAAGCTTTGTTGAGTCAGCAAGTAAGGCAAAAGCTCTTACTTCCTTTATATTACCATTTAGAAGCACAGGCCCTACTTTCATAGTCTATTCGCAGTTTCTTCACTTTTTTTAAATAAAATTTTTCAAAAATTGCCATATGTATGATGTTTGGTTGTCTCCTAACTATGCCCCGATTACAAGTGTTTTATACTTGTGTTAATATAAAAGTACCTTATTTTTGGTTAAATTAAACTTTTACTTATATTCCATCTCTAAATTTTAATATTTCATTTATAATTAGTATGAATAAAAACTAAGAGAAAATAAGTGTGTTGGTAATGCCTCGTAAGAATTCTTATGTACAGTATTATTACACTGAATGTGCACGAATGTTATGCATTGTCCCTTTGGTGTAATTTTCTAGATTTGGTTATGTTTTGCTTGCATGTGGCAAAGAGATATCCTGGAAATAGAATTTAGGCAGTGTTTCTGAAATGTTGGAAATAACTGTGAATGGACTGTATCCATGTCAAAGGTTGTAATGCCATTTTATGTTAAATTATTTTAGTGCAAACAGTGCAAGGTGACTTGTTCAAAAGTGTGAAAATGGCCTTGCCAGGAATCAAACCCGGTTTGCCGTGGTGGAAGGTGAGCGCTCTTGCCACTGCACCACCGTAGTCCCGACATAACTAAGGGTTAACCATACAAGACACAATTAGTTAATGAATGTAATACACTAAGTAGTTATATCAGCACACTAATTTTAGTTTGAATTGGCATAATAGTACCAAAAATAAAGCTTGATACACCAGTGACTGCTGAAAATAATTCTTGCTTGCCAATTGTGTTGAGACTCAGTTAAGAGGTTACTGATAAATAATATTTAAGCTCAATATTTCCAATGTTATTTTTCAGCTTGGCGAACAAAAGATGTTTTCAATAAGTGTGCCTATTAAATGCAAGTAGTAAGTAGTGCCAGCATTCAGAGTTGGGATAAAATAGGTTTAATGGTTTCAGAAATAATGTGCTTAAAACGAAGTACGAGGCTGCATTTTGAAAATAAGCTCCTTATCTAAAAATGGCCAAACCAAAGAGACTGTTATTTATTATATTTTATGCCCGCCATACACACTGCCAGCTTATCAAATTTGGTTTAAATAGTTCTAATGGTTCAAAAGTTATAGCATAACATAAAAGGAAACTTGTAAACACCTGTAATTGCTGGAGGGAAGGTCCCAATGTTCCTGGAAGTGCATTCGGTAATACAGAACTCGGTGACCATATTGGTGGAGCGGAGCCCGAAAGAGGTTTTCTTACCAGATGGTCACTGACACAGGGGGGACTGTAATGGTGGTAAGACCTGACATCCTCGGGCCTTCCACCTAGTGAGTGCTCAATGACAGCATAGAACAGTAACAGGCAAGACCACACTAGTTAGTGGTAAAAGGAGGGTACAGTTGAAGCTTGGTAACCTCAGAATAGAACACAATATTTACATAGCAGAAATACAGCCTTTTGGTACTTGACGACATTAAACTGGGAGTACTATAGTAAGGCAATACCGAGTTAGTAGTGCAGGGCTTACACAGAAAGTTGGGATAAGTCAGGAATTTAAGAAATGGTCAGTAAAAGTCATTAATTTTGTGAATATTGCTCCTTTAGTAAGAAATTTACTTTGAAAATATGATTATAGTCAAGCAAATCTAACCCTTTACTGTAATACCATAATATATTTAAGTTGTCTCCATTATACACTGAAGAGCCAAAAAAAACTGATATAGGCATGCGTATACAAATAACAGAGGTATGGAACCAATCAGAGTAACGCGATGCGGTCGGCAGCTAGATCGGTTACTGCTGCTACAATGGCAGGTTATCAAGATTTAAGTGAGTTTGAACATGGTGTTATAGTCGGCGCACGAGAGATGGGACATAGCATCTCCGAGGTTGCGATAACATTTGGATTTTCGCGCATGACCATTTCACGAGTGTGCCGTGAATATCGGGAATCCGGTAAAACATCACATCTTCGACATCGCTGCGGCCGGAAAAAGATTGTGAAAGAATGGGACAAACGACGACTGACCCTTTCTAAAATTGGCGCAGATTGGATTTGTGGACTGCCCTGCAGGGTTCATGGTGTGAATTGCCTCCTGCATACTTTCAGACATTATTAGAGTCCATGCCACTGTGTCTTGTGACACTTCTGCATGCTTGGGGGGCCCTACATGATATTAGGCAGGTGTACCAGTTTTTTTGGCTCCTCAGTGTAATATAGTTGACTGTAACAAATTTGAAGCTAGTGCATGTGTGGCTTAAGCTTAGATAAGATTGTTTTTGCCAGATTATGAGGGGCAAAGGCAGCTATATGAATAGCTGTGGAAGGTTTAAGTTCATGCAATCCTGTCACATGGTAATGTCTCTGTTGATGGATTTTCAATAAATAAATAATTGTTGGGGGAAAACATACGTATACGTCATATGTATTGAAAATGTTTTGTGGGGCTCCAGTGCCTCCTTTAGCTTGTTATCCTACTCTGCTGCTTACTTTGCTTATATCAAGGACCGGCCCTGTGTGACAGTTGATGGAGAAATGTTTTCTGTACATATTGATTACTATTACTTACTTGCAATATTACAACATAAGCAAAGAGTGTTACATACTAATTAATACAAGGAAGTGTTCAAGGTGTTTGTAAGCAAAATGTTGCTAATTACATTGAAAATTACTTACTGAAGCCAGCCACATTTGGGTCTCATAAATAAAATGTCGCCATCATACTTATGTTGCATCAACAATAAATTGGTGGTCACATTTTGTTTTATCTTTAGAGTTGGTAATGGTGAATTCATGTTATTATGTTGGTATTCTTGGACTGTGTCCATTGCCAACCATGAGACTATATAAAAATTACACACACACACACACACACACACAAAACTCAGCAAGACAAAAAAAACAAAAGAATCTTTTATAACACCACTGACAGATAATTAAGAAAAGCGGTTTCCTTGGCAATGTAATATATATATATATATATATATATATAAATAATTAAAAAGACGAAAAAAGATGGACGAAGAACTTATTATAACAAAACAAAAGAAAAGACAAAACTGATGATGAAAATGAAAACCTCACAAAAGTGAACAAAATAGTGCAAAACAATCAGTGGACAAAGCTGAACAATAAAAACTAAAAACCACAATGAAACACAAGTCAGGATAAAGTATTCCTTGTCAGATTATGAAACCAAATAATACAACATTGCGAACAATACAGGAATCACAAAAATAACCAGAGAAAGGAATAAATACACCAATAGAGAGAACAAAGAATGATGAAAAAATAATAACACAATAATAATTACAAGTCCTCACAATGTATGGAGGCCTGGAATCTGTCCCCTTCTTCAGGTGAGACACTGGACTCTGAACAATCGCAGTAGAGTACTTCAAGTAAAAATGTCTACAAAATAAAGCAATGTTAATATACAGGTAAGAAATGTGCTATAATTAATTGTAAACTTATATAATTTTCCTGCTACTACTAACGGTGCAAAACTTACAGAGAGAGGGGGAGATCGACAAGCTCCGCTCCGTCTATTCAAGTTTCTTTCTCGGATGAAAAAATACATTATGTCACTAGGGTGTACACACTGTAATTTGCGCTGATAATGTTAACTGTAACAATGTAATATGTAGCCATCAATGCTGCCTAAAAATTTAAATATTTTAAAAGTCAACATTTAAATTACAAATAGCATACCAAAAAAGTTGGTTAAAACAATATTTTAACTGTGAACAAATTCTTACTAGCTGTTGCCAACACATTGCTGCTCTCACTGTTTTTAATTTGTATTGAATACAAAATATATCTTACAAGTTATGGAAGATACTAAGTTAAAGTTTCATTTATTCAAAAATATAATACTTTAAAGTTAATCACAGCGTTGTATATTTCAGTTATACGAGTTATTGTAAAAAACAGGTTGACAAAAACAGGTGATTTTTCAAAGGTTTGTTTCAAAACATCCAAAGAAACTGTAAATGGACTATGGCAACCATTTACACTCAACCACCAGCTAAATCAAACATGCCAGCTGCTACCCTTATGGATACAACTGGGGTTGTGCTACCCTTGTTTTGCATTAAATATTGTCATGCAGAAGGATAATTGGTTTTCCAACATAGGAATATTACTTGGCGTGTCAGGATGTAACTAAAGAGTTTTCTTTGTACCATTTCTCCAAACCCCATTGTTTTTAGTAATTCCCACTAAATTTATTAGAAGATGAATAGCAGGCCTGCAAACAATCAGTACGCATCAGATTCAAGGTTGCTTGTGGGGTGTGTGTTATCTGCTTATTTTGAAACTGTTAATAAGTGGTTCTTAAAACAGGATTTGAGTACAACGTAGGTTTAGTTATCACATTACAATAAAATTTAGTAAATTGTTATGTATGGCAGCACTTTAAACCTGTTTGCTGTTTTGAGCGTTAAAAGAAGTTCCAAGTTTATATTTGTGGTACTGTCTTATATACCATACACACTTGTCTTCTGAGACTTAGTCTTGCCTGCCATGCATTGTGTCATCATGTATTTTACTACGTATATTATGTACGGTGTATATTATCACTGACTGGTAACATTTCTCAAATTTGTTGTTTTATGAATTTGTTTTTTCTTTGTGAAGGTTTAATGGGAATCAATCTGAGTACGAGTACGAGTGCGAGGGAGAGATGAATGAGGAAGAAGAAGCGGCATATGAAGAGTTCCTGAGAATGAGTGAAAATAATAGGAAATAATAAATTGAAGAGTCGAAATAAATTCTTATTGCAAAAGAAAGAAATGCAAAATTACAAAGTCAGAAATAAATTTTTGCTTTTGAAATTTACTCATATTAAACGGAAAAAATAATTATGTTAGAATTTTTTGTATATGTTTTTTTAATAGCATGTATTATTCTTGTATATTAAAATATATTTTGGGAATAACAGCTTAAGTTATTTATGATATTCATATAGTTGTATACTGAGGTTGGAGTTTGTGTATGGGGATCCTCACTTTGAGCTATACTCTGGCATAAGTGATGCATTCCATAAAATTAGAAGCTTTAATATTTTGTAATTTAAAATTAAAGGGTATGAATAATGCCTCGTAAATTTTTCATGAATGAAATATAATTATTGACACACAAAACCTTTTGTTACATGGAAAGTTATGCGATAAAGTATTAAATTCCACTACTTCCGTTAAAAGTTTATATTATTTGGTTTCACAGTTATATCACATAAACAGAGGTGCCTCTGCTATTAGTGTTAATGAAGTGCTAAGGGGAAGAGATAGAAATCATAGTGGTGTTAGGTTTACCTATTTTTAAATCATAAAATTTATTTAGCAGTCATTGTTGAAATTTCTTGTGACTTGCTCACATAATTTCATAAATGTAATACAATGGAGAATCTTTATTTGTTTTTTTGTTTATCATGTAGAATAAATGGGAATTAATTATTGATTATTTTCTGAGCATGACTGCAGAAGCGGCAGGAGTTCAAGAAGTGAACCAATAATTGTCTCTAAAGTATAATTAAATAACATTATATGTCCTAATAAAGCCACATTTTCAAAACTTAGATTCAAACATAAGTAAGAACAAAAAAAAAAAATATATTGATCAAAGATGGCATCCAACTCTTCCCCTTAATGTATGGAGGAAGGATATGTCACTCTGTAGTTAATGTGCCAGAATTCGTGTTGTGGTTGTCACACTTCCTGCCAACTGGAATTTGTTTAAAATACAGTATTTTTATTCCATAATTATTGCACATTTTAAATTAACATTTTTTTTACACATTAGGGGTGCAACTGGTATATAATTAATTGGTTTAGGTACGTCTGAAAAATAACAACAATGGCAATTTCCAACCTACGTTGTAACTTGTATTAACAAAACTGACCCACATGTTTACACAAATATAAAAGTAATTAAAAAAAGAGAGATCTGAATTCTAAGACCTTTATTACCTCTGCCGTAGTATATGACTGAACACAGCACGTAGAGACCTTCAAGAAAACATGGTATATTTGAATATTACAAGCAACTACCAAAAACTAATTTTAGAAAGGATATTGTAAGAGTCACTGACCAAATTTACATTCATTTTCATTAGAAGGAAAAATCTTTTCTACTGGGGTTGCTGCTAATTTGAACATTGCGTCCTTTACTCTGCCACAAGTTCGTGATCCTTGGTTCCATCCAGTGAGTTGGATATTCCCATTTTCTTAAAGGTTTGTACTATCTGTTCGTTGGTAATCATGGTCCAGCTCAACATATGCTCCTAATCAACACTCAACACCTATTCCATGTAAAACTGGTGCAGATTTTCCTGAACAGTTTATTTGAGAAAATGCCCAACTGCTATAAAATTGAAGTGAGCCCACCTGGGTCTCTCACCAGTTCTGCTTTGTTTTCATCACTTTACTGACAGAGATCACTAGATGGCCTCAGAACTTTCCAAAATCAACAAAGCTGGTTGTTTCATGACTTACAATGCCTATGTACTTGCTTACATCTTCGAAACAGAAAAGACAGTCTGCTGTGCTTATAAAACTTCTTTACCTTCCCCAAACCCATCTTCTTCATATAGTTGCACAAATGTCTTTAACATGGAGCTTTCAGAACTGGATCTGCTGAAAACCAGTGTCATGAATTGCCGAGTGGTATGTCCAGTGCACATGGTAGTGGTTATCCTACAATAACATTCACATAATTTATCATATACCAGCTGTAACATCTGTGTCTGCAATTTGTATATACACTGAGGCGACAAAAGTCATGGGATACCTCCTAATATCATGTCGGACCGCCTTTTGCCCGGCAAAGTGCAGCAACTCGACATGGTATGGATTCAACAAGTCGTTGGAAGTCCCCGGCAGAAATATTGAGCCATACTGCCTCTATAGACATCCATAATTGCGAAAGTTTTGCCGGTGCAGGAGTTTGTGCACGAAATGACTTCTCCATTATGTCCCATAAATGTTTGATGGGATTCATGTTGGGCGATCTTGGTGGCCAAATCATTCTCTGGAATTGTCCAGAATGTTCTTCAAACCAATCGCGAACAGTTGTGGCCCGGTGACATGGCGCATTGTCATCCATAAAAATTCCATCGTTGTTTGGGTACATGAAGTCCATGAATGGCTGCAAGTGGTCTCCAAGTAGCTTAACAAAAACCCTTTCCAGTCAATGATCGGTTCAGTAGGACCAGAGGACCCAGTCCATTCCATGTAAAAACAGCCCACACCATTATGAAGCCACCACCAGCTTGCATAGTTCCTTGTTGACAACTTAGGTCCATGGATTCGTGGGGTCTGCGACACACTCGAACCCTACCATCAGCTCTTACCAACTGAAATCGGGACTCATCTGACCAAGCCACGGTTTTCCAGTCGTCTAGGGTCCAACCGATATGGTCACGAGCCCAGGAGAGGCGCTGCAGATGATGATGTGCTGTTAGTAAAGGCACTCGAGTCGGTCTTCTTCCGGCATAGCCCAGTACAGCCAAAGTTTGCCAAACTGTCCTAACGGACACGTCCATCGTACGTCCCACATTGATTCCTGCGGTTATTTCACGCAGTGTTGCTTGTCTGTTAACACTGACCATTCTGCGCACACGTCGTTGGTCTCTGTCATTAAGTGCACGCGGTCGGCCACTGCGTTGTCCATGGTGGGAGGTTATGCCTTAAATTCAGTATTCTCGGCACACTCTTCACACTGTGGGTCTTGGAATGTTGAATTCCTTAACCATTTCCGAAATGGAATGTCCCATGCATCTAGCTCCAACTACCATTCCGTGTTCAAAGTCTGTTAATTCCCGTAGTGCGGCCATAATCACGTCAGAAACCTGTTCACATGAATCACTTGACTACAAATGAAAGCCCAACCAATGCACTGCCCATTTATACATTTTGTACGCAATACTACTGCCATCTGTATATTTGCATATTGCTATCCCATGACTTTTGTCATCTCTGTGTACATGTACAGTATATCCACCCACATTTGTGTTTTTAACTCTTTTAATACGATTTTGTATCTGGAAAATCCCGAATCTGGAATAATTTATGGTTAATATTTTATGTTTTCAGCTCTTTTGAAGTATAATTTAAAGACAACACATCTGTATGTTCAATAAAGAGTTAGTCTTCAGGCTGGCTAGAAATGTATTCATAGTTGTCATACACTGCTCTGTTTGTGCTTTTTAAGGGGATGTTGTGTGTACTTTTCTCAAGTATCATTTTCTTTACATAAACACACTTTTTTTTTCGGACGGTTGGTTAGTTTCATACTTATGATAAGCACTTACTGTTGTTTTCCTAGAACTTTCAAAATACCAAGGAAAAAGATTTAAAGAAACTGAAATTTTAATTATGTGTTGAAATAATTAAAATTCTACCGTACATACGACATTTTCTGTCTCTGACCATACAGTGTCCATGAATAGCATTTTCACATTTTGCTTTTGGACTGCATCAAATGTATTTTGTTCCTTTTTCTCTTGCTGTGTATACTGAAACAGCACACTAGTATGCTTAAATTAATGCAGAATATTTTAGGAACATGTAGAGTATTGTAAATTGCCTTTTTGGGTTAGTAATTATTATTTGTGGACTTTTTTTTACAGTTAGCAGTATGATCTCTAATTAGTGTTGCTGTATACTGCCCAGAAAAAAATTAAGAGTAAAAAAAATTTGGTTTATTTCAGTACCTCTGATCGATCATTCTGCTAACATTTGTGTTGGTAATAAATGCTCGTAAATGTATTCTGGCTTTCAAAGCTTCATCTTGCTTTAGGGGAACATTGCCACAAACATTCATAAGTGCAGTTTTCACTGAGCTACTAACAAGGTTCTAAAAAACTGCAGTTGGATTTCTTTTCAGCAAACATACGTGGATTGAATGTCAGTATTTATCAATCTTCAAATAATATTTTTTACTGTACTGATTGTACAATATTTTCAGTGCCATCATCAAAGATTGCATGCTCCAATTGTCTCGCAACAAAACAGCATGCGCAGTTTACCTTGCAGAGAGGCAGTAATCATATACAGTACATTGCAGAGGAAATTACGGTGTCATACATCGAAAACAGTGTAATGACGCAGTAATATTAGTTTTCCATACACTTGTTTCATTTTTGTTCGTTTTTCCAAGCTTCTTAATATTTTTATCTGGTTTAAAATTAAAGCCGTGGTGGTTCATTTTACCATGATAGTTCGTTACCGGGCATACGGTTGCTGTTTTACGTTTATCAGACGTCCGGTTGTCGTTTTGAAAGTTGGAGTTTTTGTTAATCGTCAGCATTATTTAGAAACTTTCAGACTGTGTCGACAGTTTTAGTTTTGTACGGCGCAGTTTCGATAACGGGTGTAGAGCATGCGTGGCAGCCCACGTCAGGTCCTTATCTGTGGAGAGGGGGGTGATAGGCAGCACAAGTACACGTGTGCCTGTCGCCCTTCACTTCAGTTGGAAGTCAGTAGCCATTCAAGTCGGTCATCTAGGCCGCGTCGGGTGTGACGCTAGCCCCCACATCGGCAAACTTGAACTTACGAGATTATTTTTACGCCGGTGTGGGAGGTTGCTGCATTTCTTATTTCTTCGGACCAGTTTTTAAGAAACGTAATAATTCGTAAACGACTGTGACTCTGCTCTGCCTGTGTCTATTTATCTGTGAACAGTTCGTACTCTGCATACTCTGAACTTCGTATGTGAAATGTGTAACTTAACTGTTAAATAAAAGTATAGAACAAATACTCTGGAACTTGACTTTATTTCATGTTCAATTGGTGTCCATTTTACAGAGTCTCGTGTTACTCCGTCTTGAGCTAGTCGAGTGGAAAGTTATCGCCGAGTGGCAATGTAAAGCCGGCTGTAACTGTAGCGTCCAACGTTACAACAGAACATAAAACTGATACTACCAATGGTCTGTATGCATGTCACACAATTAGGACAGCGTTGAACGAAAAAAACACTTTTATTTATTACACATAATCAGCCTCGTGTAAATAAAAAAACCAACTGCACGCACGTAGCTGAAGTTAGCTTCTGTGTCAGGAGGGGGCCTTGTCCAAACATTCCCGATCAGCTCATCACGAAGCTACCCAATCCCCTTCCAACGGCAATGTTGCGATGGCAACCAGGAAAGACGGAGAAGAGGAAACATGAAATAAAAAAGTGAGAAATGCAGGAAAGAGTGGCGAGATGAAACGAGCCTTTTCTTGTAGTTCAAGTGAGTGAGAATACTCATCACCGCCGGCCCCCTGCTACGGGAATTGTTCAGTGTTGTGCCACACTTCTAGAGAATGCAAGGAGTGCAGTGTGCTTTTGCACTTAAAAATTAGACGATTCTCAATGACCTTAAAATTTTGAATAATGCATCTTTGAGCCAGAAAGCAGTGATTGGTTTAGATTTTCTCAGACACGTTCTGCTGTCGTGGATATTGGTCATTCATGTTTAATATTTGGTTTTGCACCAAACACTAGGGTTCACTCGCACACTTGTGTTGTGGTAGATGTTTTAGAGCTTGTGACAGATTGTTTAGGAGAGTCTGAAGAGGAGAAGATGTTGGAGCATTTAGTCAATGAATATCAGGATGTTTTGACATGTGGTATTGGAAAGTGTGACATGTTTCTTTATAAATTCACCTCCCAAACTAGAAAGTTTTCAGGGCCTAATAATACAGTTGCTGGATGAGGATACAGTTGTTCCATCAACATCGGACTTTTGCTCCCCCACCTTTTTAGTTAATAAGAAAGAGGGTCGAGGATAGATGTGTCATGAACCATTTGAAGCTTAACTCACGTTTACATATTGACCCATTTCCTCTTCCCATGGTAGATAGTGTGTTGTGATACCTGGGAAAGGTGAAATCATTTTCAGTATTGAATTTAATTAGTATTTTATACCATTGTCTGCTTGACCCATCTTTCCAAAATTATATAATATTTAGCACCCTGTTTAACCAGTAGAAATTCACAATAATTCCTATGGGCACAAATTATGGTAGGCAGGCCTTGTGTGTGCTAGAAGACATCTTGTCAGAACTCAAATTTCATTTTGTCTTTAACTATGTTTACAACATAATAGAGATTTTTCCTGGAAAATCAATTACATTTTTAATGATGCCATTAAAATAATTACAGTGTATAATACTACCTTGCAAAATATTATTTCCATGCGCACTTTATTTTTCAAATTATCACACTTTCAAAATGTAAAGTTTTTAAACTCTTTTGTACACAAACAAAACAGTTGGCTATTGACTAACGTGTGTGCGAACGTATTTTTACCCATTGCCGTGGTTTACAGACACACTTTGAAAAAGGGATGAAATTGTTTTTGGAAACATATGTTTCTTGAAAAATTTACTGATACTTTTAACATGATTTTGCTTCAATTGTCGCCACCTTTGTCAATGTTTGAAATGTAGTCTGCATTTCAAAATACCATTTTAGTACAGCAAATGTACAAATAGCACAGCAGTGAATTTAAACTTGTAGCTATATATTTTATTAAAGGATTTTACTCTCACGAATAATCACTTTTTGTAAACTCATGTCATTATGCTTAATTTAAATATTTTCCTGCAAACACATATCTCACAATTCTAAAAAAAACGTAAAGCTTTTAGGTGCACATTTTATGAACATTCTATTTCTGTGCCAATTTCGCATTGGTCGTACGAGCACTGCCTTTAAAATAAACATTACTGTGTTATGGATTAGGTCAGTGCTATTATGGTATGAAAACATATTTACTTAATGCTGAAATGATTTTCACGCACAAAACATGTACTTTTGTCACAAATTGCGTAGTGTTTTTTACGGTTCTTAACTACGTTTAGGCATGTTTCACGCTTTATTTTATTACTTAAACTATTCATAGTTATCTTATCAGATGTACATTTAGTTGTGTTTTTGCTTAGTGGAACTATCCAACACTTGCTGGTGTTAGATGACACAGCAATAACATTAAAATCTTCCGACTCAACAAAGTGTAATAAAAATTCCAAATGTATATGATACCCATTAGGGTATTTGCATTTAAACACCATAGTCCAACATGTATACTTACATCACAGACACACAACCTTGGCGGCGTCTGTTTATCCCACGCAAAATTGTAGTCTATTTTAAAATGTGTTATTCTCGAGTTATACACACACAAATAAAGAAAGCACCACAGTGCGAGTCTTAACATTTTTCATACTATCACGCAGTAGGCAAAAAATAGTAGGAAAAATCCCCATTGTGTATAGTGAAGATTTTACCACTCATTTAAAACATCTTCATGTGGTGTTTTCGAAGATAAGGGAGGTGGGTTTAACTGCAAATCACCAGAAGGGTGATGCTGGCTAAGTGAGACGTGAAATTCTTGGGATAATATCTGGTGGTAGGCTGTTGATTGATCTAGATGTGTTCTTCCGATTTTGAACTTTCCGCGATCCAAGAACTTGAAGGGAGTCCAGAAATTCCTTGGGATGCAGAGATATTATGCTTGGTTTGTGCCTTATTACTCTGAATAGTCTGAAAAGGAAAGGTGTGGAGTTTTGGTGGGGGCTGGAGCAGAAAAAGGCATTTATAAATCTAAAGTGGAGCCTAACCACTCCTCCAATGGTTTGGCTGCCAGATTTCTCTAAGCGTTTAGTGCTGCAGGTGAACGTGTCTGCTATTGCCCCAGCATGTAGAAGTAGAAGCAGCATTGGTACCGGCCGCCTTTGCGAGCCAAACGTTGAGCGAAAAGGAACTTGGTTTGAGTACCTATTGCTGAAACACCCCACCCAGGTATGGAAGTTAGGCCATTGGGACCTGAGGCTGTCCAGACTTCAATTTGTTATACACAATATAAGAAGGTCAGAGAATGTTGTGTAGTCAATATGCTGTCTCAAATGTTTGATCCAAGTTAGTTTGTGAAAGAACAGATAAAGAAGGTTTCACCTGTGATGCTCTTGTAAGAGTTAACTTAGTGTTTCATATGGATATACTATGTGCAAGCTGCAGATCCATTGTGCCAACAGGTCCAGGCGAGTCTAATGAAAGGGGAGGAATGGTGTATTTTACCAGGAAGAATGGTAGGGTGAGAAAGATGGTCATGCCCAAGAAGTCATCAACCTCTGTTATTGTGGTATTATCATGAGAATGTGTATGGAAGACATCTGGGTACAAATAATACATCTCGGAAGATTTTAGACAATTTCGGACACCTTTGCTTGGCCGAACCTAAAGCAAGACGTTTCCATCCATGTGAATTTTGTCCTGACTGTCAGGTTTGTAAGCCTGCTCAACAGGCAGATTTTGGATTTGCCTTGGTAGAAGTCCCTCGGTGCCCCTGGTATATGGTGCATGTGGACCTCTATGGGTCATTGGTGCGTTCTAAGACAGGGAATGTGTGCATTTTGATGTTTGTTGACCCTTTCACAACGTTTGTATTTTAGCTGCCCTTAAGCAACATGAAGGGCTAATCATCATCAGGTAATGTTTGGTGGATATTTGGAGATCCCGCACACTTACTAACAGACAATGCAAACCATTTTCAATTGGTGGCATCATTCAAAGATATGTGCTTTAATGGGGCATTTAGATCAAACTCATACCTTCCTAAAGGAAAACAGGTTGAACACTTCAATCAAAATTTAAAGGGTTGTTTTAGTATTTTTATGATGGGGATTACATTATCTGGGATAGAGATATTGATTTGCTAACTGTCTTTTTTTAAGTGTACTCTGCATGATTCTGTGTGTCACCGTCCTTGGGCGTCAATTCACCCACACCTTGTTGAATGATTGGGTCATCCCTGTTTTCTGTGCTGAGGAAGACTGCCTGTGGAATAGTGTTGTGAGTAGGTTGAAAGCTGCTAAATCTCAGGTAGCGTCCAGATACAATTACAATACAATTGATATGTCCTCTTGTCCTGGGAATTTAGTTTTATACAAAAATTAGGAATTGCCGGATGCTGCAAAAGATGTATCTTGTTGACAAATGGCGCGTATTTTGCCTAGTGTTTTTTTTTCGACTGCCTCATCTGCGTGCGATGTCACGTCACCCAAGCAGGGATTGAACCCAAGACTGCTTGCCTCCAGAGCCGACAGACACACTCCCTAGCCAGGGACAACCCAAGCAAACGGCAGTCTACCCATCTACTACACTATGTCAGACACAACTTTGTTTAACCACTCTCCATGAGCGACAGAAGCTGAAGTGAAGCTGGCAATGTAAGCCAAGCCTACTCCTAAACAAGTGGTGGATGCAACCAGCATACAAGGAAAACTACCCCGCTTCCAACCTTCCCCGAGAGAATGCAGTCAGCGCTGCAAAGAGAGGGCTTATCATTATCAGGTAATGTTTGGTGGATATTTCGCTGAAGGGGCGAAGTAGGCCTTCCTATATATGGCCACGCACGCACCCCAAAAATGCCAGTTGATTCTCAGCAGCTCACTCCACCACTTCTAGTGCTGGAGCCCTCTGCCTACCGTCGTCTTCATGAGGAACCAACAGTCTTCCATAAGCCTCCGAGACCTGCTACCAGCAACGCCCCGAAGAAGTTTTCTCCTCCTTTAACCTCACTTACCACTCTGGTCGTGACTCCCAAGTCCCTTCAAGATAAACATCATAGACAATTAGTTTTCAGTTGTTCTAATAGCTACTTAACTAGTCTGCTCTTGTTAGTTTTGCCCCTGGTCCCCTTCACCTTGTTACCGTAGTTACTTCCGCTGGTTACAGCAGCAATTGGATAGCTAGGAGACAGTACGGGTCACTGTGCATGTTGTTCTGAGGAATGAACACATTTTCTTAACTTAACCTCTGTATACTTATTCTAGGGTGATAGTTCTTAACCTCAAACCCAGTAGACTTCAACCCACCAAGGAGAAGCAGGAGACCGCGGTTTGATCTTGATTGCCGTAACTAGAGTAGGATTGCGGGTTACCCTTAACCGGATGCACATACGTCAAATTACACAACCCATTCGATGGCCACCTGTACCTTTAACCAAGTATTATGGTACTTGGAACATTTTAAAGTATTGCCACAACCACTATGAATACATGTGACAAAGCGACTGGACACCCAGATCAGATAACCCACTCCATCCACCACGTTGAACTTCGCCGATTGGAGTGCCAGGACTGATTCTGAGTGGCCTAACCTCTTCTGGTTACACTTTAGCCAGGGAACTCTTTCAGAAGCGGTGCAAGGTGGAGAATTAAGAAGGCAGCTACTGCCTCCAAACCTAACCAGTTATTCTGTAACCTTTTGCCTTCTGCCCTCAGCAGCAGCCTCCTCCCCC
>NQII01002234.1:250635-278555 GCA_002778355.1 Clitarchus hookeri | reverse complement strand
CTGACAACTGTTGACGCCTCACCTCTCAGTCCTCCCCAGTGCCCTATTTCAGCCCCCCAAGAATATTGCAGGAGAGCTGCACCCAATCGTGGTCAGCGTATACCGGGGCCTACCTGACTTCCTGGGCATTGCCAGCCCATTCTTCCAGGCACCGCCGCCGACCACCAGGTCTCCAGAGCAACCCAACCCAGCGCTCCTGAGCCGCAGCACCATGGCGACCACCCCACTAGCCACCCCAAGGCAGGGCACTAGAGCCAACCAGCGTTCGACTAAGGATCTATCCTAGGTGACACCCATACAAGGTAAGTCTGAACCAGTGCTGAAGTTGACCCCGCGTAAGACAGTCAACATCACCCTCAACATTGTACCTTTTAGGCGGCCTACCCGCCTGACCTTATACGAAGGTCTAATCCAGGCCAAGCGCCTTATCATACGAACTCCTCCCTCAGTGAATTTACATGCCAGTGTTTCTGTCAGACACTTAGAGAAACCTTCTCTGATAGTGATGTCTTAGCAACCCATAGACATCACGTGTTGTATATGATGCCTTTCCTTTGAAAGAATATATTATAAAACATTTTAGACGGGCTGATTTAGTTTCCCAAAATAAAAAATATTCATAATAACTGTGTATCACGAGCAAGGTGCATTATTGAAAATTGTTTTGGCATTTTGGCTTCACAATTTCAAATATGTCACAAAGCAATTAACTTGCAGAAAAAAATATTGAATCTATCTTAATGGCCTGTTGTGTTTTGCACAATTTTTTAATAAATTGTTACTGGGATTTTATTCCCTATGAAATGTTCCAATAGAGAAAATATTAATGATGGAACTATTAATTTAGGATGTGATACAGAAAATACTCAGATTTAAGGGTTGAACAAAAATAATCCAGGAAACAGGCTTCATTAAGCAAAAAAAAAAAAGTGAGGGAAGATTTTCTGAATTATTTTACAGATGAAGCCCATGTTCCTTGCAACTTAATTTCATTTTAACTTCACTGAAATCTGTATTTTACTTAGTTTTTGTACTATACTTACACTTAATGTATACTGTTAAGCATGGTAAATAAAGTACTTTTGAATAAATTTCACTTGTTTTGCTTTGGCCCAAAATACACGTGGACCCACCTAACGCCATCAGAAACCAAAAAAATGAAAAATTAGTTTCCTCATTGCCAATGTTGCTGTCATCATCATTGCTGTGTATGTTACTACTAGAAATTCTAGAGTTTCTTGATCATGTCCTCCCTCCGCTCCTGCGTCATAATTTTTTATACAATTCAGATAGTTTATTTAAGCCGTTGCACAGCTGGAGCTCTTTTTATTTTACTCCCTGCCGTCGCCTGCAAGAATTCTCCACATGGTTTAACTGCTACACTTGTCGTCCTGTAGGACGTCAAAGCGATGATGGGGCTCATTTTAATTTATTGTTTTTGCCTGAGCCGCAGAGCATTAGGTACGCCCTAATGGTGAGTTGTGGACAAATTTTGTGTGTTAGTTGGGTTGTTTTTAAAAGTTTTAGTGTTTGTCTTGGGTGAGCAGTAACGTCAGAGTTTTTTCAAAATTGTGGTTTCGGTTGCCTGTCTAAATTCTGTCTCAGTTTAAACTAAAACTTTGTGTCGCTGTGTCTCCCTGTTGTAACGTGTCGTGTATTGTTTTGTTCGCTGCCCTAAAGTTAATCTTTAAGTAATTTTGGTGTCCACGACTCTCGCGTTGGGCTCTCTTGTATACATTTTTAAAAGTGTTTCATATGCAACATTTTTATTCGGTTGGAGCTTTGATGGGCTGTTTGACTGCCTCTGCTGAAATCTTAATCCTTTTAATATTAATATGTTCCTTTTTTTATGAAACGGAGGCTCTACTGGGCTTAAACAGCTGCCCTCCTTTCTAGTTGCTGAAGTATTCATAGCTAGTCAGTTTTCTAATAATTGTTGCAATCATCTTGGCATTTAATAATGTTTTCATTTTAAGTTCATGCAAGTTGTATTATTCAAGTTTGGTGTTAAATTTATCAATTTCATGTAAATCAAGTAGAAACTTTCATTGTAATCCTTTTGCATATTTTAATGTCATGTGTGATTGCTCAGAGGTTTGGTGTATAATAATTTGAAAATATTTAATTTTTAATTCATTCTTGTCAATATTTTTTGTGCTACAGCATAAATAATTTCTGCGCGAACTCTGTTATATTTTTTCTCATATTTGTTGCATGAAATGGCAGAGGTCGCGTTTATTTATATGGTCAAGAAAAAATAACTTTTGGATTTATTACGAGACCTCAAGTTTGAAGCCGATGAAACGATGACCATAGCTGAGCTGCGCCCACGCGTCAAGCGTAATTGCGAACGTGACTATATGTATAAACACCAAAGACCGGACGAGCTGATGTATGAATTTGTAGATTCTATATGTGCATTTCATGACGCATTGTGCTTACAAATGAGTGAAAGTGAACTGGTTAGTGTTGTTATAGATAATTTGGGTCTACACGTGCACGCTCAATGCACACTGGTTTCAGTTCCACGTCATTTTCCTGAGCTACGTCAGTTAGCTGTGGAAGTGCTAGGCAGTCTTATTATAGCCTCTAGCGAGTTTCGTGCATATTTTACACCTGTCGTACGAGCCGGCCGCTACTGTAACTCTTCGCCGTCCAGGCAAATTTCTCATATACAGAGTGTCGAGCAATGCGGCTTTTCCGTGCAGTGCAATAACGGTGCTTTTCAGAGACACGTAGCAAAGGATTGTCAGCATAGCAGGCATACGATGTCTGTAAAAAAGTGTTTTCGTTGCGGCGAGCTCGGCTACCTGCGTAGAACTTGTCCAAAGGCGGGAAACTAAGATTGACTGGAAATCAGCGTGGGTTTTTCAGTCGGGCAAAAGGTAAAGTTCCGCGCACAATTAGGAAGTGTATGGTGTTAATCACCTGTGAGGAGCGGAATTTTTCGGCCTTTGTCGACACTGGGGCTACCCATTGTGTTTTGAGTATCCATTTTTTTAAACATCTATTGGATTTGAAGATTGCATCCAAAGGGCATGTCATGGGTATGTGTGACCAATGGTGACGTTGTTAGGAGCAACGTTGTTGTGAACTTGCATTTCTAAATCGGTAGGTTTTCCTGGACGTTTCCCTTTTGGGTTTTTTCAGACCTTTCCCATGACATTGTTTTAGGGCTTCAATTCTTACGGAAAACTAGAGCGTCTGTTAATTTGGGCGAATTATATTTCTCCTTTGGGTTTGCTCTGTAGAACCAGATTGGTCTTCAGGTCGACGCGGTCCCGGGAGTGTTTTCATCTTTACTTGACGGT
Source organism: Clitarchus hookeri (assembly GCA_002778355.1). NCBI lineage: Eukaryota > Metazoa > Arthropoda > Insecta > Phasmatodea > Phasmatidae > Clitarchus > Clitarchus hookeri. Next base: position 275,244 of record NQII01002234.1, on the reverse strand, counting down.
ACGAGTTCAACAGAATATTTTCAAAATCAAAAAAATTAGTTGAGGGAAGAGTTTAGTGACGTCATCTCTCCCCGTATTGGGAAATGTGATCGATGTTCTTCCGTATAAGTTTTCCTTGATGGATAATATTCCAGTGCAATTCCCCCCTCCCCCCTACTAAGCCTTTTGGGTAATCATTGCTAAGTTACTAGAAGCTGGCATTATTGTTCCATCCACATCAGATTATTGTTTACCTAGGTTTTTGGTGTGCAAGAGGGATAGCAAAAAGTATCTTTTGGTTGTTAACCATTCTCTGGTGAATAGGAAAATTCATAAAGACTCTTTTCCGCTGCCTACTATTGATTGTGCCCTTCAGCACCTCAGTAAAGCCAGCGTGTTTTCAGTGTTAGATCTCAATAATAGTTTTCACCAGTGTTTGCTGGATCCTTCCTGCAGGAAATATACTGATTTTAGCACACCGTGGAGCCAGTTCGAGTTCACGTGTATTTCCTTGGGCTCAAATTTTGACAGTCAAGCCTTGTCCCGGGTATTAGATCACGTCTTGTCAGAGTATAAATTTAAGTTTGTTTTTAATTACATCAATGACGACATTGTGTACCGTGATGATCTGGAGTCCCATTTGTCCCAATTGCGTCAGGTATTTCTTAAAATGCGGAAAGTGGGTTTGACTGTTAATTCTCGTAAAACCACCTTGGGATCAAACAAAGTTAAATTTTTGGGTTATCTGCTCTGCGAAGGTCAACTGATGATTGACCCTGATCGTGTGACCCCGATATTAAATTTCCCTCGCCCTAAAACTTTGAAGGGAGTCCAAATAATTTAATGATTACTGCGTTATTACTCCCATTTTATAGAGCATTTATCAGAATTGGCGGCACCCTTGAACTTGTTTAAAAAGAAGGGAGTTGAGTTCCACTGGGGTCAGGAGCAGGAGTCGGCCTTTTCCCTGCTGAAGCATAACTTATCTTCTCCTCCGGTCTTCCTCCTACTGGATTTTTTGCGCTGTTCCGTTGTACAGGTAAATGACTCGTCACTGGCTTTAGGTGCTGTCCTGAGCCAGCGGACTGAATTAGGCTTGGCTCCAGTGGCTTTTGGCAGTCGCAGTCGCAGTCTTACTGAGACGGAGCGTAATTTAGGTATTTACTAAAAAGGAACCCTGGCTTGTATCTATAAACAAGAAAAATTTGCTTCCTACATAGAACATGAAGAATGCAATAGATACATGGATAACCAAGTGGTAAGCTGGGTTTTGAATCACCGTCAACAGTTGGGCAAGCTAGGTCGCTGGGTGTTGCAATTATCACGTTTCCATTTCAAAGTACACCACATCTGAGGCTCCGAAAATCAGGTAGCCGACGCACTCTTCAGAATGTATAATCCAACGGATTTTGAGAGAAAAATGTGGCAGTTTCTGATGCTTCTCTTAATCTTATACAAGGTTTCCTTGAGTTTTTTTGTGAAGTTACGCCAAGCCCAGGCGGATGGCACTTTCTGTAGCCAGGTTAAAACGAACCTGAGTGGTGGTGTAGTACTTCCGTATGTTATGAAAAATGGGATCTTGTATTTTACCGTAAAAAATGGACGTGCTCGCAAGATAGTCGTTCCTGAATCATTGGGGCCTGTGGTTTTATCGTATTTACACGATTCTGCGTTCGGTGGTCATCTGGGCAAATAAGACCTTTTACAATTTTGCTGTACCAATTTGACTGGCCTAATTTAGGAGCGAAATTTCTGATTTTGTAGTTCTTGTGACCTATGTCAAAAATGTAAGCAGGCTCAGCATGCTGACGTTGGGCAGGCGGTAACGCAGATTCCCCAGGTGCCTTAAAGCACTGTTTAATTTGATATACACTGAGGCGACAAAAGTCATGGGATACCTCCTAATATCATGTCGGACCGCCTTTTGCCCGGCGAGTGCAGCAACTCGACGTGGCATGGACTCAACAAGTTGTTGGAAGTCCCCGGCAGAAATATTGAGCCATGCTGCCTCTATAGACATCCATAATTGCGAAAGTGTTGCCGGTGCAGGAGTTTGTGCACAAAATGACTTCTCGATTATGTCCCATAAATGTTTGATGGGATTCATGTCGGGCGATGTTGGTGACCAAATCATTCGCTGGAATTGTCCAGAATGTTCTTCAAACCAATCGTGAACAGTTGTGGCCCGGTGACATGGCGCATTGTCATCCATAAAAATTCCATCGTTGTTTGGGTACATGAAGTCCATGAATGACTGCAAGTGGTCTCCAAGTAGCTGAACATAACCCTTTTCAGTCAATGATCGGTTCAGTAGGACCAGAGGACCCATCCATTCCATGTAAAAACAGCCCACACCATTATGCAGCCACCACCATCTTGCACAGTTCCTTGTTGACAACTTGGGTCCATGGATTCATGGGGTCTGCGCCACACTCAAACCCTACCATCAGCTCTTACCAACTGAAATCGGGACTCATCTGACCAAGCCACGGTTTTCCAGTCGTCTAGGGTCCAACCGATATGGTCACGAGCCCAGGAGAGGCGCTGCAGATGATGTAGTGCTATTAGTAAAGGCACTCGAGTCGGTCTTCTGCTGGCATAGCCCAGTACAGCCAAAGTTCGCCGAACTGTCCTAACGGACACGTCCATCGTACGTCCCACATTGATTCCTGCGGTTATTTCACGCAGTGTTGCTTGTCTGTTAACACTAACCATTCTGCGCACACGTCGTTGGTCTCGGACATTAAGTGCAGGTGGTCAGCCACTGTGTTGTCCATGGTGGGAGGTTACGCCTAAAATTAGGTATTCTCAGCAAACTCTTGACACTGTGGCTCTCGGAATGTTGAATTCCCTAACCATTTCCGAAATGGAATGTCCCATGCGTCTAGCTCCAACTACCATTCCGCGTTCAAAGTCTGTTAATTCCTGTTGTGCGGCCATAATCACGTCAGAAACCTTTTCACATGAATCACTTGACTACAAATGAAAGCCCAACCAATGCACTGCCCATTTATACATTTTGTACGCGATACTACTGCCATCTGTATATTTGCATATTGGTATCCCATGACTTTTGTCACCTCTGTCTATTTGGACCCTTGTTATATCTAAGAAGGTTAATGTGTGTATTTTAATCTTGTTAGAAATATTTACTAAGTTTGTCATTCTGTTACCACTGCATAATATGAAAGCCTCGTCAAATTGTCAATTGTTAAAGTGCTTATTGATCAGGTATGGAAAGTGTTTAGTGCCCCCGTTGAAGTTGTTACTGATAGTGCTAAGTACTTCACTTGAAATGTTTTTAAGAATGTGTGTTTTCGCTGGACTATCAAACATTTCACTTCCAGTCCCTACTATCCGAAGGGCAATCAGGTAAAAAGATTTAATAAGTATCTGAAGGCTTCTTTAACTATTTTCTATAACCAGTACCATACTAAGTGAGATCAGGATCTTGATTTTATAAATGTAGGATTCAATTGTGCTTTGCATGATTCCACGGGAGTTCCTCCTTCTTTCCATTTTCTTGGTCGCCCTCTTAGCCACCCTTTACTAAATATCTGAAATAACCCCCCCTCTTCCCTCTCGCCTTGGTGACGCTGACCGTGATCGCTTGCTGGAGGAGGTCTACCGTAGGCTCGGGACAACAAAGCTTCAGGTAGTAGCTAAAATGGATCAGGGCAGGTTGCTAGTAAATTTCAAGTTAGGTGACCTGGTCCTCTGCAAGAATTACATGTTGGCAGATATGGGGAAGGATATAACTGGGAAGCTCATACCTAGTTTTTTTTAGGGCTGTTTAAAATTAGTAAATTTTTAGGGCCTAATACAGTTAGCCTTGTTTGGCCCACCTCTAATCGCTCTTTTAGAAAGGCACTTGTATATCAGTTAAAGGCTTATCAGCAACGCAATTAATTGTTTCAATATTTGTGTGTTTGTACCTGCAGTTTGGCTGTTTCTGGTTTTGAAATTGTAAGCACACGTTTTTTTCCGTGTCCCTTATGCTGTGTTATTTTGGTTATTGTTTTTCCCCTTTTCTAATCCTTTGTTGTTTTTGCTTTGTTCCCACCTTCCCACTAAGCTGCGCCGAGCCCACCCTGTGTCGTCGTCATACTGCAGAGGAGCTGTTTGAGTCTGCTGCTGGAAGAGGTAGAGCTTCAGATGGTCACTTTTTCAGCAAACCCCCTGATGCTGGCATGATGCAGTACCTGGTGCTTGAGAAGAGACTGGCTCTTTTGGCGCTGAGTTGCCTTTGCACTTGGCTACCCAACGTTCCCGGGGACAACTTCAAGAAGGAGCTTATCACTCCTGGTGTCATTGTTGAAATTTTGGACTGTCCTGCATGTAACTTTGAAATCAATCTATCTATGGACTTCTTTCTTTTACACTTTAGTTTCAACAGCTCTGTGTTTATGAGTTATTTTACTAACTGTATCATTGTGTATTGTGTTTGATGTTTCGTCAAGTTGTTTAGAGACTGGTCGCCAGAGCACAGGTTTTAGGGTGGGGTTTACGACGCTAGCGCTCGGCGCACAAGACATTTTCTTTGCTTTTTACTCGACGCTGTGGTATACTCTTTGCTCGGCTTGGATCCCCACCTTTTTCCTCCTCTGTTCTCCGTCTTTCTATTTCCTGCATCATAATTTTTTGTACGATTCAGATAGTTTATTTTAAGCCATTGCATGGCTAGAGCTCTTTCTATTCTACACCCTGCCGTTGCCTGACCATGTCACCTGCAAGAATTCTCCATATGGTTTAACTGCCGCACTTGTCTTGTATGGCTTCGAAGCCGTGATGGGACTCATTTTCATTTAGTGTTTTTGCCTGAGTCGTCGAGCATTAGGGCGTAATTAACGGTGAGTCGTGGACAAATTTTGTGTGTTAGTTGGACTGTTTTTAAATGTTGTTGTGTTTGTATGGCATGGTTGTGTTTGTCTTGGGTGAGCAGTAATGCTAGAATTTTTACAAAATTGTGGTTTCGGTTGCTTGTCTAAATTCTGTCTCGGTTTAAACTAAAACTTTGTGTCGCTATGTCTCCCTGTTTTAACGTGTCGTGTATTCTCTTGTTCATTGCTCAAAAGTTAATTTTTTTTAAGTAATTTTGGTGTCAGGTAGTTTGGTGCCAAAATTTCAGAAAATGCATTTAGAACATTTGCAATATAAACATACATAAACAATATTTTCAAAATACAAGAAGATTGCAAAAAACAATTTAGACACAAATTACAATTACAATTAGCTATGGGAATTTTAACAAGTTGGCACTACACTACTAAAAAGACCTAACAAATAATTAATGTTGTGCTCTTTCTCCAAGTCACTTTATATGCAAGTGTGAGAACGGTATGCAACCTCAAGAAATTAATTAAAATAATATTAATCAATAAAGCACTTTATCCCCTTGGCATCTTAGTATGATGTCAATGGACAAGTCCATTATGTATGCAGGGGTGTAGCATATACATGCTTGCACCCCTGAAAACAAAGCTTGTAACACACGCTTTTTGAGCTATATGAATTAATAATTTTTTAACAAGTAATTTTTATGTTTTTTACAGGCTCAATATTATTTTTCACATGATTTATTTTGTTGTGACACTATTTCTTGTGGTTTCATATTTATATGTCTTTCTGTTTTTACAGTATATATATATGTATTCTTAAGAAGTTTTTGAGAAGGAAGACAGACATCTTGTTATACAAAATAAGGTAGCCAGTCTGGTTGGGCTGTTCACTAAGCTTTAAAATTTGATTTTCATAGTGAAATTCGAGTTTGCACTCCTGAAATTGCAGGCCGTCTAATAGAGACGACGACGCAAGGTTTTGTAAGTAATAAGTAGGCCTGTACCGCCTCCCTCCGCGTAGCTTTCAGAGACGTTAGCTACAACTCGTGTGACATCCGTTAAGGTGCCATTGAACTGTATGCTATCACCAAAAACTGTGTGCTTACATATAGGGAAGATGTCACCCAAGACTGCTGCGCATCTGGAGAGATGCCCCGTCGTCGTACTTGATCATCGGGAACTTCAAGACCATCAAATTCTACGTTTAGACCACTAATCTTGGCTAAAAAAATTTCAAATAAAGTTTTTGACAATACACTGTTAATACAATCTAGCATATTCTTCACAGCGCCATGTTGTCTTTCTTACATACACAACTTTTTCCGACATTTGCTATCACAAACATAAACTTTATTTATCCTTGCTCTGCCCCTAGCTATTGACAAAAGTTTTATTTAAAGTAGTCACTTTTAAATGAATCATTAAAAATTTTTGGCATAATTTTTTTTAATATTTCAAGTATTTTAATTGTTAATCATTATGAAGGCACTAGTGTTTCAAAGGCCACTACCCCAAGCAGAATATTTCAATTATATTGTCAATATTTTTGGAGCCACAGATAATTTGCTAATTTGTAATGTCATTAGGATGAAAGATTTTGTTTTTTTGGTAAAAGTCAAGTAATTCTGAGCATAATTAAACTTCCAGATATTTAACAGTCACCCATTGTTGTGATTCAGTAGTCTTAGCAAGTTTTCTCCTACAGTTCCTATTTGTGTAAGTGTTTCTTCTGTCCTTCAACATATTTACTGCCAGACTGCAGTGTTGCTGTGTGTACAAATTGTACACTTCAGATTGGTAAGATCAAGTGTGTGTGTGTGTGTGTGTGTGTATTCCTATTTACAGTCTAGACGGGGCCGGGCAAAGTAACTCGTCAGACTGCCTTCATCCATTACTACAGCGAATTTAATATCCAGTTTTCATACTGTTTTTGTGTTACCAAGGAGTTAAAGGGGCAATAATTCTGTTTTTCGATAAGCACACTAATCTCATACTCAGTTTGGATGATTGTGACTGCGCAGCTAGGGTTGACACTCTACACAGAAAAACCGTTACACGTACTACAGATGTCGCAATGTCACACTCGAATGCACAGAGGTATACAAATCCCTTTTCTTTCTAACAAACACTGTCTTTGAGTTGCATTGCATCGTGGTGGTGTCACACCTCACCCAGTGTGTTATTGCGTTGTGTTTGTTGTCGCGCGTATATTACATTTTCTGGCACGCCAAGTGGGCCACAAAAGGGAGAAGTCAGCACGGAGTTCATAGTAGGAGAGAGCATACTCCATGCAATCTCAGGTGTACCACCTCCATCAATTACAAAATTTTAGAGTACATAGCTGAGATGGAAGAAATGACTGAAGTAACACGCCTGGTAGAGGGCAGGGACACTGCTACCAACACTGAGGAGACACAACTACAGGAACCAGTCGCTATGCCTGCACTACTACCTGAAATACCCGTAGGTAATCCAAGTGCCACAAGCCAAGAAACAATGCTGCAGGCGTTTATGCAACAAATGACAGTGATGTTGCAGAACCAGGCTGAGAAATATGAGGGAAATTTGCGAAACCAGGCAGCGAAGAATAGGGTGCATTTGTCTGAGGAGTTAGGAAAGTTGTAAAACCAGTCTGAGAAATTGGAGGAAAATTTGCGAAACCAGGCCACTGAGAATAGAATGCAAATGGATGGGAAATTAGAGGAAAAATCACATGAATAAGGCAGTTAAATTCAACAGCAAATTACGCAGTTGGCAGGCAGCTTAACTGCCAGATTGAGTCAGTTACAGGAGGAGGTAGATACTGTACGCAAAGAGGTAGCAGCTAACAGGGAAGAGTTTGAACTGGTAAAAGAGCATTGTACACTGCGGGTAAGTGTAGTGGAACGGCAAGTACACTTGCTAGAGAGAAGACCGGCCTCCACAACTGACCCTACTCAAGTCAACGAGCTTGTAACGAACCAGCTGGATTCATTCAATCGCCATATGGAGAACAGAATTGAACAGGTGGAAAATACTGCAAATGTCGACCAAACTATAGTGACTGACAGCATCGATAAAGTAGTGGAAAAGATTGATCAGTTGGGGCAGATTGTGGTTGGAATGCAAAACATGCAGATTGCTGCCAGTGCTACAGAAAGGGAGGAAACGCAACCAGCTAGCACCACTACCACTTTGCCTACTGTTACACCGAGGCCAGATGCAGGTGCAGTAACGACACTGACCAACCAACAGAATGCTCCCATGAGTATCCTGCTGCACCATCCCTCCAAACTCTGGGCCGAGCAGTTCCCCAGGTTTGAAGGAAAGCTCAGAAATAACCCAGTCAACTTTCTCTTTAAATTTGAGGAGTATGCGACCCTATTCAGCCTACCAGACAGCGACATGCTGCGCTGCCTTAACCTTGCACTCAGTTCCACAGCATACTACAGAATCCCGACACAAGTTCCTGGAACATTTCTGGAGCAAAAAGATCCAAGGTAACCTGATAGCCCACCTGCACGCCAAACACTTTTTCTCAGGGAAAGGGAAAAGCCTGGAGACACACATTTCAGAGGTATACGAAAAGTCGCACCGCCCCATCCCACCTATCAGCGATGACGAGTTCGTTGCTATGGTACTGCACCAGCTACCCTACAGGTACCAGACACACTGGACCGACAGGCAGGAGTGCAATTTTGTGACATTCAGGGAAGGGCTGTTAACCTTCGACCAGATATACCGTCTGCAGAGGCAGCAAGCAAACCGCGAGGGTGAAAAACTTGTGCAGAGTGAGTGAACGCCAACTCTATACCCAGGCAACCAGTTCGAGAACTACTGGTGTGCTCACAGACAAGACCAGACCCCATGGTAAACACTTATGATATGTAGTTTATAGAGCCCTACCAATTGCAAAACCAGAACCTTAGGCGGGACGGCCAGTATTCCTGCCGTGGGGGGAAGTATTACTACGGCAGATGATCAAGGTGAGGATAGTGCTACAGAGGGGTGAGAGAAGAGGAAAGCTACCACAATGGGAAATGTTCTAACGAAGGTCGCGGACGTAGAACAAGTCACCTGCCGGATACACAACAACCTACACCTCCTGCTACACTTGGACCAAGCCAGCATGGCCACCAAGGGGCTCACGTTTCAAGCAACCAGGGACCAAATACTTCCCACAGTCAATGGCAACAACCCAACCAAGCTAATCAAAGTAACTGCAGAAAACAGAACTCAGAAATGCAGTTTAGCCAAGGAACTGCAAGCTACGTGGTACACCCCAAAGGCACCACTTGACCCACACACACCTGTTTTCGCGCCCACACCGCCAGGAATCGAGTGGGTAAATACCAATGCGGCAGCTTCCAGCAACATATATGACCAAAAGTTAAACTGGTCAGTGAGCGATGTTATTTAATACTGCTAATTTGCCATCTTCACGTACCATTTCAGTAGCGCCTAACATGCCCGCCGCAGAAGTTAAAGAGGAGATTAAAGCTATTGTAAGGAAGCATTTAATTATCTCAGCTGAGAGGAGGAGCAGACACGCAAAGAAGTCTAAGTTAAATGTACTACAGCCAAGTCTGTTAGTGCTGGTAAGACCCGTTAACATGAGCAAGTACTGGGATTGCCTCACAAGTAAACTGATGCCACTATTCGTGGGCTTGTACGAAGTGTAGAAAGCAGTGCACGCAAATGGCTACAAACTTGTGCAGCCTACCACAGGGGAGCTGGTAAGTAGATTTAACTTAACTGCACTACGTTTATACCAAAAATTCTGCTGATGCCACACACTTAAGTGATTTTGTGCAGAAGTTGTTTGAGCAAGACACAACAAACAGGTGAATCTAAGCACTTTAGAACAAGCTGGCACACAGTGGCGCAACACAATATTGTTGCTTGGGGAGGTTTTCAGCGTGATGATGATGATGATAACTAGCAAAAAGTAGATACAGCAGCCCTAGTTTTACCATGAATCATTTAAGTGTTACGTTACTCCCAAGTAATATGAGAAGCCATGCACGTGTCGTACTTTAAAGTCAGGCTCTGAATGTTGACACTGCTAAGTGAAGGAAGTCAACACTGTACGAGTGAGCTGCATACGAATGAGAAGCAGATGGGTGTTGAGTTATGTAGTACGTGCCAGTAGTTGAATAATTTGCCTATCAACATACCAGAACCTGAAAGGGGAACGAGCTAAAGCCTGTCTAGCAAAATATTTTCTGCCTACCCACACTTGTTACATTATGTTACTCACAGTTTCCCTGTCCATTGGCACGCATTGTTGATTTGAAAGCAAAAGCAGAATGGGCCACCACCTACGTAACCAGAAAGTAATTGTTCTTTTATTACACACTTAGACACTTAAACTAGAAAGTTTACATTCAGTGGCTCCTGTAATGAGGTTTTTGTATCCAGCTGTTGATTAGTCTCTCCGTGTATAATCCATTTCGGCAGTGCTGTGATTGTTGAGTTTTGGCATTGAACTTCTGGTATCGTAGATAGGATGCTACATTGTCTGATTATATGTTTAGTGTCATTTTTAAGTGTTTTCATGTCTTGTTTAATATATTGCTATAGGGTATAGCAATTAGTTGTCCAACTGTTTTTTGGATGCCTACAGTAAACCGCTCGTTTCCTGCCACGGTGGCCAGCTTTTCCTTGTATAGTCTTAAGAACCTGCCCAGGGCTTCCCATGGGCAGCCTGCAGACATTGCTAATGAGGATTCGGACACATGGTTAACTGGTGTACGCTGTAGGTGTGGCACATCTGTTTGTGACCGCGGCGCTAGGGTTAGCACAAGGAGTGAAGCATACCCCGCATGCAAAAATACTGCATGTGAAGGAAGGGCACTCACCTGGGTTACCACAGTCCTGATGTTTGCAGCTGAAGCAATACAGCGCTGCACACTGCTCATGCGATTCCGGGGTTGGGCTTGTGTCCTTCCGCTAGCCTCACACCGCATGGTGCACACACAAAATTTACCGTCCGGATCTGTCTGGTGTTTGCTCGATGGCAGGCGAAGGCGACCACATACCGCACCCAAATGCATGCCCATGTCTGTTGTTGAGTTCATGGTGCAAGAGTTCATGGAAACGCAGAGGCAGCCACGTGTGCACAGATACAGTTACACTCCTAGCCCCTGCAGCCCGCATGCATAGCAGGAAGAGAAAACACACGTGTGTAGCAATACCATTTCTTCCAGGTTATACAGTTCACTGTATTCACGTGATTAGTCCACTAGTATTGGTCAGAGCAGGAGAGAGCCACATGTTGATAGGCACCACATAGTATTAAATAAAAATGGTCATGTGATAAATTGCCAGGGTACCAGGCCAAGCCAAGCAGTAGGCAGAAACTCTTGTAGGATGTGACATTGCCACTTGGCTACTTGTCCAGAATATACATGCACTTGTTCTGCTGTTGGACGCAGAACACGCCCTGCATTGGTACACAATAGGAGGAGTGCTAGACTGCACAAATAGAGTCGACCACATGCTCGTCAGAATCAGGTGCCATCTGGCATATAATTATCAAAAAAGTTACAAAACTTCACTCGAGGCCGCACAGAAAATACATATAAACAAGTTACACTGCAAATTAGCCAAGTGGCTTCAACCAAATTACGATGAAGCCCCGTTTGATTCTGCTCGGGTGCAAAGTACAAGTTCGCAAATGGCAAAGGCCTTGTGGCGACAATAATTAAGATCCCCCAAAAAGAGGATGGGCCAAGAGCCGGCTGTGGGGGCGAAACGAAAAAAGGTTTCAGAAATATAAGAGAACAGAATGACTAGAAATGCAAATTTGAAGCCCTTGCAGGCCACGCAGCACACGTCCATCCGGCCTGAGCTCAGAGAAGATACTGCCTAATGGCCGTGGGAAGCAGAGCGCGTGCACGCTGCCGGAAGTGACAGCAGTGTGGACCACAAAAGCACAGATGTAATATGAGCTTGGTTGAAAATGACATGCCAGCAAAATAATTATAAAGAAATTACTTACAACTAACAAAACCCTTCAAATCACCAAATATGCACTGGAGTACATGGCAAAATGATTCTACAAATAATACTTATACCTAACACAACCCTTCGCATCCTTCGTGGGCCCTCAGGGCTTCTGCGCACATGCAACACACAAATTGTCTACATTACATGCATAAGGCTCGTGCTTGTGCGGCGGCCTTATGCCGGCCGAGGGACGAGATTGGATGACAAAAAATTGCAAGCAAGTATAGCAGATCAGAGAAACAGCCTGTTGGCATATTGTTGTCATTAATGGTTTTGATAGGCCAATTCTTTACTTTTTATCTTAACTACTGAGTTACATAAGTTTGAATCCAAAGTATGAATAAGTAGAGAACCCATAGCTGGTATAGTTCATTCATGGTTACTTCCAACTTTTGTGAAGCTATGCTAAAGTTCTACTTTCAGGCTATTCTTCTGCCTCGTGCAAACAATGCATACTTAACGAAGTTTAGAAAATTACACCAAGAGGGCAATACACCACATTTGTGCACATTCGCGTTAATAATATTTTGCATGAAAACTATTTCTTACTAGGCATTACCAACACACTTATTTTCTTTCCGTTTTCACTCATTTTTATACCACAAAAAAAACAAGACATCTCAACTTCGTCTCAGAGTTGTTTGCAGAACACCATGCTAATTTTTCATGCTATAGTTTCTCAGTGAGTTAGCTGTACTGATCAAAGTGGGTATTGAGCATCTTTAAGAAACAAAAAATATTTAGCATTCCACCTACTTAGGTGAATTTCTGGGCAGCTCGGTGTTGGGAGTGTACTGTGGTTCCATGGGTTAACGGTTCTTCACCTGCCTGGTATTTTTGTGTAATAATCAAATGGATGTCTGATCTTCGGCTTTATTAGACGAAGGTGGGAACCCTAATTGGGAGTGTGAGGTTTTTTCCACTTCTGCATTTTTCATGTTTGTAGTTACATTTTGGGCTCTCTATGTCTGCATTGAGAAGAGGGTTTTTTTTTATTGTTACCAAAATCACTTCATCTCTGGCAAAGGAATTATGTATGAAGTTTCATACCCTCCCATCTGTACTTACAGTTTGCATGAGTGCATTTCCAGGCCAGGGTCTACGGATCTTTCTTTGCTGTTTTATGGCAAAGCAGGTAAAATATTTTTAATTTCATAAGCAAATACAGGCCTTATTACCTTTTGTGGGGATGTGTCTTTGACGTAATCGCTATGAAAAACTTTAAACAAACACTAATTTTGGTTAGGTTATGGCCTTGCTTTGGTTGTTAGTCTGCTACCATAATTACTATCAAAAATAAATAGTATTCAAAACATATGCGTGCTGGATACAAAAGGCCAACAGCAATTAATGAAAGATGATAGCAAGGTTAGTAATAGTTTTATATATATTATCCAGAGGGGAGTAAAGTAAATAATTATACAAGTATATCTTAGATTAAACATTGTTATATTTTAAGTAAAAACCAGTAAATATTATATCTTTTGCTGGCATAAGAAAGTGAATATGAATGACATGATGAAAACTTCTATAACAGCAGAAAGAAAAAAAAGGAGGGGGCCTTGCAAATAAGATTTATTGTATATGCGTATTTAAATGCCAGGACATAACGTTTTACTTTTACTAAAATATTAAAGTAAGCCTGGTGCATTCATCAAACTGTGGGAAGTTTACAAACTGTGGGTTCAATCAAAATTAAAATGAAGTGGAGATGGCCGGCGGAGAGGAGGAAGCAAAAACGCCATGGCCGTTCTTCGGTGAATGTGACAGTAGTCACAAGTACCCCATCACAGCTACCAGGTTATACTGCGAAGCTGCAGTCTTCCTATTCTACAAGTCGGTACATACTGGTACTCTGATAACAGTGATACAGCGAAATGGGACTGCCAAACGGCTATAGATGATGCTGCGAAACTGCGACCTCTGGAAAGGTCAAGCACGGATTAATACAAAAATCACCATTACCGCGAAACTGGTCAGGAAAATGGTAGAACACCACTTACACATAATGGAAGTTGAAAACTACACTAACGTAGCCTACCAGCACTAAACTACTTTGTAGCTTATCTAAACTACATGATGAGAAGTAAAACAACACTAACGTAGCCTACCAGCACTAAACTACTTTGTAGCGCATCTCAACTACATGATGAGAAGTAAAATGAACTTCCACGAAACTACATCAAGAGTTGTGCATTAATTATCAAGTCAGATGTTCACAGCTTGCCAGTGGGATGAAGAATGCGCTGTCGATACGCAGTGAGCGCTCGAGAAAAGCACATGGCTGAGCTTCGGTGGTTGCCGCTATATGGCTAGAGCTTACCCAAATTGCAGCTTTCGATGCCTTTCACATCTAGTAACAGCGTGAAAAGAGAGGACGTGAGATGAAAAACTACAGTACGTGAAGGACACTGCAAAAAGAAAAACAAGGCTTCCAGCCAGATGCGACTGCAACACAAAAAACTAGTGTAGTGTTAAAAATACACATCCTGTAAGAAAATGTGTATGAAGTTGACTGCCTGGAAATGCGTTGACAACTTGGCTGAAGCGTATTTTGTAAGGCTGCGGGGGCGGAAAAGTTAAAATTAAGTAATTCACTGAAATAATTATCTCTCTCAAAATCAATCAAATCTAAATGAAATAAAATAATATCCCCAATTGAAATCAAGCTAATATAATGAATTTGTCCAACACTAAACATAAAAAATAGAAAAAAAATTTAAACGATACAAGGTTTAACATTATCTTTGGGATCATATTTTTTCAGTACAATGAATAAACATAATTTTAAATTTTCATTCCTTTTGCAAATATACTGAGTAATGTTTGCGGTTGTGCTCAGCATCATTGACAGGGGTGTCTCAATTACTATTTCCTGGGATGTTGCACCCCTGGGTTTATAAGCCAGTATCTCGAAGCTGTTAATTGTCACAGCATGAGAGTGAGAGTAATCTGAAGCAGGTGTCGCTGCTGGTTGTGTATTGGAAATATGATCCCTATCTTAGAATTATTCCTGTGTGTGTGTGTGATCGTCTTCTGGTTCATAGAGCTCATGGAGCTTTCCTCCATCAACCAAAATAACAGCGAACGGCATGTGACTGACAGACTGCGAATGGTGTGAAATATTTTACGGAATAGCGATTAAATGTATCTGAGGGAGAAAGGGAAGTGCACAGGGGAAGCTTGACGACCAATGTCTTCCATGTTTATCGTTTATGGTGTGACCTATCGGGAATTGAACCTGGTTCAGTGACGTAGGGAAAAAGCACCCTGCTTGCTGCACAAAACTAAGGCCTAAGTTTTTAGAGTGAGCGAGGCTGAAAACCATGGCTCCAAGTTGCATTAGATTTGGGAACTGATGGCTAAAATTGAGGTCTTCTTGATTTAATTTCAGGTCCATCTGTTTTGTTAGATGTATATCCTCGACTGTGAAACTCATTTTTTGCGGTTTGGAGGGAGGGAGTGGACTGTGCATAAGGGGGGATGCCTTGATTGATTTTGAGGTTTTCTTAAAGTTTGAGTTCGAGTTTTGAAATATGATTGCTGCCTGGTCGGTCATTCATTAGGAGTAAACATAGTAGACAGAGCATCTCTCTGCCTTTTTTTAGTTGCCAAACATCAACCGAATATGCATACATTTTACCCTGACAATATTTATTAGGTACCATGCCTGGTGCATCTATCATCGAATCCTCCTACTGTAACATTGGTTACCTAAACACTTACATGTAAAGTGACGCTGGTATCTGCATGCAGCACTGAAGATTTTTGGACTCCCCCCGGTCGTATAAACCAAGGCAGCTGCTTGTGGTCTGTTATGAGCCAGGAAATTGTGCTAGCTCACACGAGCCTGACAACAGATATTCCTGCCAGAAACAAAGATGTGATGTATATTTTTTTCAGCAAGCATGGATGCATTCATAATGGACTGTAGGGGACTGACTTCACTCGCTTTGTTGTTTTGTGGCACCTTATTTGGGGGGCAACCTTTCGTAATGTGTGAGAGTAAAAGCCTATGGCTACGAGTCACTTCGTATGAGAATTTTATTTTTGGTGATTATGTGCATGGGGAGTGTGGTTGGAAAGTACAAATGCTATACTTGACATGCGTGTGTGCAGACTCTGGTTACCTGATGCAGTGCAGGTGCAGACCAGTGAAAATGGTGTGGGAGTAAGTGCACATGCACATGTGCAAAGTCTCCTATCTGATACTGCATAGGTACAGACCTGTAAGTTAGCACTTTCACAAGGATGCTTTTGGAACTGAGGTTTTTTTTTTTTTTCACCATTATAATTTTTTTATATATATTTTTTTAAAAATGCACTTATAGTTTTTTGTGACATGGGATTACATAAATTATTTTATAAAAACATTATTTTTTCCATGGCTGTTTATTTACAGCAACATTTATACATATGAACATATCTCTAAATTAAGAATGCATATTTTCGCCTGGCAAGCTGGTCTTCACCTCGCATGGTAGGTTGTGACACGTCGTCCACTCAACGAACAGAACCACGTCGCTTCTTCGTCTGGTAGCAGTCTGTGAGTCTCGCCATCGCATTCTTCGCTGAAGCGAAGCACCGTTTCCATTCAGCTCCAACAGGTCATTGATGCTGCATGATAGGGTTACATCTGGTCTCATGTTGTAAACTGCACAGGTTTTGCCATCACACAAAAATTCTGTCCATAAAATAAACTTTTGACTTGCCTTCTGCATTCATGATGCTCGAGTTGTAGGCAGGTACCAGGTCATAGTAAAGGTGAGCGTGACTCACACCATCGCATGCTTCTATGTTTTTCACAGCGGCCTCGTACTGTCAGTTGCCCAGCCAGTACTCTACTCTCAGGAATTCCGGGATGGCATTGGGATAACACTTCACCATACTTGACTTGAAGGAGCTGGTATACAACACCTCGTGCATCGAAGATCATGGTGGTGGTGCGATAAGAGTAGCGCCTCAGCGAATTGCTTCTGCTGGAAGCCAATCATCGCATGTAACTGGGGTGAAGGTAGTGCTGGTACCGGGATGCAGACATGATGTCATAAGCTGCATGAGGTCAGCAATCATCTGGTCTGTGTAGCTGTTCATGTTTTTTCACTGTGCATTGCCTTTGATGTTGGTGGTAGTGGTGATGGTAGAGGTGAAGGTGTTGGTGGTGGCTGCTGCTGCGTGACACTGTGCCTTGCACCAGCCACGTGAATACTGACGTGGTGCAGCCTTCGAAGCACTCCCTGCAAGGCAGGTAGTCTAAAATATTTTTGTCCTGCCGCAGGTATACTGTAAATCTCTTGTAAATGTACTGGACTTTGTTGTGTGCATATGTGAGCAGGAACTCTTTCGACAGAAATGTGAGTTCTTTTTCCGTATCGAGGGCCGCGAGTGAGCGTAGCATCCTGTACACAACAATCACCTTAATTTTTTTCTGACCGGTGTGCAACATGCAAACATCTGCTGCTTGGTGATTAAAAAAATTCCGGGCGAGAAATAAATTGTGCACACTTTAAGGCAAGCGACTAGAGCAGGTAACGACGACAGCAGTAGGTGGGAGACAGGGTCCCGAGGACTTTTATATGCTGGCATATGCGTGCAATGGAGGAGGAAGAGGAGGATGTAGCAGAGAGGAGAGGCTGGGAAGTGGGCAACATGGGTGCACTCTCGTGGTAGGTGCTGAAAACTGAGTTACCAGTGCTGCACTGTAGTGGGGCACTGACAATTTTTGGGTGGTGGGGAGGGTTGAAGGGGTTGCACGATTGTGATTGGTAGAGCTATGGGTGGTGAGTAAATGGTTCAGCTATTCGATAAATTTACTGTGCATACAGCTATGGAAACAGACATTTTCTTTTTTGAAGCATTAGCGATGTTTGTTTATCTTTGAATAATTGGGGCCCCCATGATGAGCTAAGATTATTTTCTACCAGGTATTCCGAATATATTGCAATGGACTCCTGCCTCTGTATATGCATCATTCTGTGTATATAAAAAAATTTTTGATGGATTTTGCATAATTTATTTACTGTTCACGCATTCGTCAGACCTTATTGAAATGTTTTTTATTGGTACTGTACAATAAATTTTATTTTCATTCGCAATTTCAGATGCTTAAATTTTTTTTCCAATAAGCATTACAAATTTTTGCAGGATGGTAATTTATGGCTGACAAGGTGTATTTTGTAACCTATTTTACATATGACTGTCTCTTGCATAAATACAACAGACTGGGGTTTTGTGTTTCTGACCTTTGTACATGTACCAGTATTGTAGTCACAGGGTTGGGGTTTTTTTTTTTTTTCTCCATGTAATATAATATGGAAGGAGTATCTGGATACCTACATTAGTGATATTTGTTACTGATGTCCGTGGTCGGATGGATGACTGAGGAAAAAAATAAATAATAATGGATCTTGATAAATTAAAAATAGGAATGAAAAATTATTAACACTTTAAATTCCGAGCACGAAACTTACCTTGTAGCTTTATTCGCCTCTAAATATCACTGGCGTTCGGAAACAAAATGCAGAAAACACATTGGTCTCGTCCACTTACTAATATGCATTAGTTATTAAGGGAAAGGGGAGGCATATTCTGTTCCATGCAGTAGCAGATTTAAGCCCCCCCCCTCCAAGAGCCTGATAAAAATATATTTTTTTACAGTATTTCCTGGGATTAAAATGTATATATAGTAAAAATATTACTTAGTTGCAAATAAATATTTGGAAACTAATCACTATGTGCATTTATTTACACACGCACAAAAACATATATTATAAACACAGAAGCACTCACTTAGACCTATTTTAATTTTCATCACGTCACCATTCTGTCCTCTAAGAATTTTGAATGGAACTGTTAAGCTGTTAAGTATAACCATTTAATAATGAATTAATAATTAGATTAAGTCATCAAGAAAGCATGTACATGTGAGTCTGCATGTATGTTTCTACAACAGTTTTAACACCAGTAATGCAACAGAAGTGCTGCATTCCTCCTCTCGACTTAGGTAGTCACTGTTCACTTGAGGGTGGGTCTTTCTCACCATAATGAATTTTTTTTTGCTTTTAAGAATTTACTTTTAGAAAAAGCCTTTCATAGCATGTAGTGCAAGAGTAACACCTCAATTATTAATGTATAATTAATTCACAACTTGAATAATATTAATATTACTTTCCTGAAGAAAATCATTAGCATGCAAAAGAAGGACATGGAGTCGTTTAAAAAATATATACTTGTTTAAGAATTTGATTCACTTAAGACTTCTTTTGTGGAAAACATCCTGATGTTTCTCTGAAATATGAGACAGTTCAAAAGTTGTATCAAGAAAATTATTTTAAAAATTTCCTTATTTAAATTTTGGTCAGATTAGATTTCTTTGAAAAACACTATAATTTACATCTCCGATAATCTTGTGGTTTGATGACAGATATGTCGCTCATATCTCAACTGTCTCTTACACTGGGTATGCCTCATAAGAGACAATTTTGGTGTTTATTGATTCAAGGAAACTAGGGTAATTATTATCTTCACAAAGTAAATGTTAACAAGAAAACAATGAGTAGCTAGAAACAACTGATTGGTGTAAGGCTACATTTCATAGTTGTCAGTATGATACAGGATGTAAATATAAATTGAACAGGTCATATTGGAATCACAACAGACAAATGCACAAATGACTTCAGAACTATGCGATAATTTTCAAAAAATGCACAGTAGCGATCATGTAGTTCATTATCTTTACTACAGTCTGACTGTTCAAAGCGTCAGGAATAGAGCTGTAATAATATTCAAAGCCGTTTATTTCTTTCCTGCATTTTCAAATGAAATGCTTTTCTTATTTCAATACTTTGGAGGACAATTAAGGAAACTGTGTGAGACTTACTTGATCAAACGCCATACTGCAGGGTTAACAGTTTAATTTCCAACTGCACAAAGCAGCAGAAACGCTGCAAATTGTTTTTAAATGGAAAGCATTGCAAGTAGCTGTTAATGTAAGGACACTGGTCATAGCAGTTAGTGATCCGACNCATCAGGAATAGAGCTGTAATAATATTCAAAGCCGTTTATTTCTTTCCTGCATTTTCAAATGAAATGCTTTTCTTATTTCAATACTTTGGAGGACAATTAAGGAAACTGTGTGAGACTTACTTGATCAAACGCCATACTGCAGGGTTAACAGTTTAATTTCCAACTGCACAAAGTAGCAGAAACGCTGTAAATTGTTTTTAAATGGAAAGCATTGCAAGTAGCTGTTAATGTAAGGACACTGGTCATAGCAGTTAGTGATCCGACATTTATTGTGACATTTACAAATCATAGTTACGTTTTATCACTAACACTTCCACTCATCCAATTTCTCTAGAAGTAAAAGTTACAAAGACAAACTGCTTTCAATAGTATGGAAGAGAAAATTAGTGTTTTGAGCGAGAATAGAAATATGTTACCTTAGAGCTGTTGAGTTTTTTAATACACTTCGCTAAAGCTGAATTAACTGCAAAATTATTATGTATGATGACTATCATTGTCCTTTGTACCATCAAAAAGCAAACTTTCCACTGCAAAGTACCTGCAAATACTAATAAACATTAGAATGTCAATGTTAAAAACTGTACTGACATGTTGTCAAACTCTGTGCCTGAATTCAGGCTACAGTGTTGGCTTCGACCACAGTTATCATCCAGGCAATTCCTTTTATTGAACACGCATTTCAGTGAAGAAATTGCCAAAATTTTGTAGGGTTAAATCAAGGATAAAATATTATTTCACTTTGACTTACATAACATTTTTCTAGCTGATTGTATGTGAGTTTGCAATTTTGATAGCTTGTTTTACATTAGCTTCTGTCGGATATAAACAGACAGGCCTAATACGAATTCATTGTTTAAATTTTTTTTAAGGTGTATCTTTCTATAATTATTAACTTAGTTCAAAATTCTATGGCTTTGAAGTAGTGATGGTTGCCCTATTGGTCTTTAAATAAAATAATCATGTCAAAAATAATTTGTAATCTACAGAATCCATCTCAAAATGGCAGCACATGTAAGCCGCAAGACCGCAAGAAGTTTACATGTTTGTTTACTTTTCTACCTACATAATTCCACTTGCAATTCGGACAGCACTGATGATGTCACTTCCGGGGACAGGTACGCATCAGCATGTTCACACTTCAGGCATATTCAAACAAAATGCAAAATATTTTTAATGACCTCTTATCTGGCTATTGAGATATCATACAACAAAGGAAAACTTGAAACTTTTTGCACCTATATACTGCATTGTTTTCAAAATGATCTGCAAAACTACATAAAGCAAAGTTTTCATTGTGAAAAGCTTAATATAAAAACTGCAAAGTAATAATAGATGTTTCCCAGAGTTTTCTAGTGGAACAAGTGCGTGTTACATTCAAAAATTGTTGTTTAAACCGCTGTCTTGCATTTCAGGGAGTGTTGTCAGTCCTGATCACACATGCTCCATATTGCACAGAATTGAAACATCTCAATGGGCTCGCTTTAAAGAATGTGTATCGGAATATTCCAACTAGCAAGAGAAGGTAGTTAATCTTTTGCCCAAGGAGCTGCATGTGATAACGGCTCATTTGTAAAGTACATCAGCTGTTGCTGCCCTACTTCAGTTAATTACGACTGTTCTGAGAAAAGAGAGCGTTTTTTTTTTTAATTCAGAAAACTTGTTAAGTAAATGTGTTCTGAATATAATACAAATCTTCCACTGGTGAAATGTAATTTATTTATAAATTACATTACTTTTTTTTTAATGGTATCTTTCTATGAGGATAATTGAAATAAGCAATATTGTTGTCTTGGTATAAATTATGAACTTGTGTAAGACATTTCACTGGTATTGTAAAACAAAATGTTGTATAAACTAGCAGGTACATAAATATATGTTTACAAATGAACTTTGTCACCCGACAATCGCTGAAAATATTTTCTCTACACATATTGAATTATTAAGATGAAAGGCAATGGCACACAAAAATATACAATACTCTTTATCACAGAAGTTTAATTACATTAAAAAGTGTGGAACATATTCAAACTCGAATTTATGATAGTCATCATCATAACAGAAGAATTAACCCAAAATACACTTTTTCTTCCATGAAGTGTAAAAGGACATTTGTAAAGTGAAGGCAGCTGAACATTGTCATGTTTCCTTCACTGATTGGATCTTACACTCACTTCGGAGTTTTGTGTCAAGGAATGTGTCTTGTAAAACTAAAGTTTTCAGAGAGTTTTTTCGTATGTGAAGGACTTTTATTTCTTTCAAACGTACTCATCCTTATTTACATGATCAAAATTTGTATTTCCTACACATATTTCTCACAAAAGCTTTTTCCATTGAAAAAATTTTCTGTTTCCAGTTCTTTCACAGTTAATGAAACTAGATTTATCTTTGCAGATTTGACAACTGTACATAGTAAAATAGTTTGTTTGTTTTACAAACAATTCTTTGGAAAAAATAAAAGTAGCCAAGAAATAATTTTACAGCACTACAGTACAAACACTGTTTCTTTACAACGCACTTTTATGAAACATTCAAAATTGTTTGTATGGTTATAATAAACCAGTCTATGTTACTTGCTTGTTAAAATTCAACGTTAGTTTTACCCACTCTACAGTAACATGTAAAATTTGCTCTATATTTATTTATAGTGTTACAAATAATAATCTTGGTAACTAGTTTCCGACAAATATTTTGTAAAAATACAGTAAACATTTACATTTTTGTAAAATGGCAGATTTTCTTGCTATTGAGGTTAATTATCAGGTGGAATTTGCAGAAAACAGAAGAAAAGTTTGGAAAAGGGGTTATATAGCCGTTAAAAATTCCTAATTCCTTTTCACTTTCAACAATAGATAATAATATATAATCATCATCATGACAAATATATTATGTTGTATATTCATGATATTTTATTAAAGTTCTGTGAAATTGATATATTAAACTGTTTGATCTTTATTCTACATATAGTAAAAAGTGATTCCATTTGATATTTAATTACTTTCTTTGCTTTTTGATATACTTAACTAATAAATAAATACACATCAAATTAATGAAAAAAATATTGCCCATAATAGTTTATATGTAGCGCAATGTATGATAAAATAAGTTTTTCAAAATTTTCACTTTTTGTGTAAATCAATGCGTAAAGTTTTCAATCTTAAGTACTTTTCATTAAATAAAATGTTTTCAATTTAATCAGTTGTATAGAATAAACTAAATTTAAATTATTTATTGACTACATGGAATAATAAGTAATTATTGAAAAAATGTATGTCTTACATATTTTGTCGGTTGTATTGTTAATTTGCCTTCCAGTGCACACATTTGTGTTGTCCCTTTGGCCTTTACAGATTAATAAATAAAACGACGCTTGATAACCTAATTTACTATATTTTATCGCCTGAGAAATTGTTAAAATCCATTGTCTGTAAAATTTTATGGGATATGTGCTGTACTTGTAAACTTTTCAGTATGCTTAAAATGTCCACAAATTTTTTACTTGGCCTAAGATGATACAAAACATTTTGGAGCAGTATTTGTTATTGGAAGAGAATGAATATCATTATCTTTCAAGTTTGCTATGCACTGCTTATGTGATAATCCCATAATATAATTATATTCTGGTGTTCATGTAGACAACAGCGTGATGAAGAAAGTCATAAAGCTGTGTTGCCAAGTATACTATTTCTAACCGTACAACAATTTATGAGAATTCCCTAACAACAGTACATAGTGAATACCAAAGTCACGATGGTGGTGGTAAGAGATCCAGTGTGTGCAAGTTACTGGCCTTAACTGCCAAAAGTTAGTGAATAGACCCAGAGATTTTGTTAAAAACATCACTATGAAGCAATTATTAGCTAATCACTGTGTTTATAAAGGGCTGAAACATACATTCCTTGAGCTAGAAATTATACTTGCAAACCTAATTTCACGAACCTGCCCCCTAAGAGTTCACAAATTATATTTGCCTACCTATATGCCTGTTCATATTCTCTTGCTTAAGAGCCAACATGTGAAAATGCTGTTTGCTGCATACTTATTTAAAACAAATATAAAAAAATTATTCAGTGTTGGCTTGGACACATAATATTCAGACCCTGACTGAAAATAATGAGTTGTTTAATATAAAATTTGAGTTTAAATAGTTTTTAAAATGCTAAATACAATGAAATTAAACAAAAATAGTTCCAAAACACTAGTGTTTACAAGCCATGTATGCATTGATTGAAAAGAAAAAAACGAAACAATTAACAAGTAAAAAATTTTTGTAATTGTACGAGGGAATGGCAGCCTCTTCGTTTGGTACATTTAACCATCACTTTTCGTGGCAACTGCTCAACTCAGTGATCAGAGCCGCCGACTCCCATTCGAGAGGTTGTGGGCTCAAATCCTCATACCTCTGTGAGAAATCTTTCTTTTTTTAAATGTCACCAGCTGTCATGAAAAAATGCTAAATTTACATAATTAAAATTTTTTTTGCATAAAAATATATTTTTAATATATGAAACCATATTTTTTTCAAAAATGTTGGCATTTTTCAAATGTTCAAAAAAATAATTATAATAATTTATGAATGCATTAATTTGTAGATGTCTGATCGTTTTACGATTGTTTTGACGAGGCTGGCCAGCTGCCTGATCCGCGAGAACTTTGTGGGAAGAGGTGCTGGGCAGGTGGAATGGGGAAGGGGGTGGTCAGTGCTTTTCGTGATGGTTAGGCATTGGTGTTTATGGGGGGGATCATGGTTGTGTGTATAGTGTATAGAGGATGACATCTT
>NQII01002234.1:200016-250610 GCA_002778355.1 Clitarchus hookeri | reverse complement strand
GGGAGTGTCATGGTCCTGGGATGTGAAGTGTGCGGGGTGTGGGCGTATCTTTGAGGGAGGGCATATGTTTTGATACTTTCAATATAATTTCCAACAATGTTTCAGGCCGTGATACAAATCACTTTAATTTTTAGATACTTTTATAAAAAAATGGTTTTGAAGGAGAGTTGGGAAGGGGGACGTGGGAGAAAGGGGTGAGGTGAGTTGATGAGATTGGCTGGAGGTTGAGGTACGGTGAGGGGTGTTGGTAATATGGGGTGATGGTACTTAGTTTTCAATATTTGTGGTGGGGGGGGGGGCATACCTTATTAATCCAATATGTTGGTCCTGTCATTGCGTTATATAATCAATATGACATCACGATCAAAATGAAAAAAATAACATACATGTGATGTACAAGTGGCATAATTTTTTGTAAGTTATCTATTATTAATGTTTCAGCACGAGAGATGGGACATAGATCTCCGAGGTAGCGATAACATTTGGATGTTCGCATACAACCATTTCACTAGTGTACAGTGAATATCGGGAATCCGGTAAAACATCACCTCTTCGACATCACTGTGGCCTGAAAAAGATCGTGAAAGAACGGGACAAACGACGACTGACGAGAATCATTAAACGCGATAGACATGCAACCCTTTCTCAGATTGGCGCAGATTGGATTTGTGGACTGCCATGCAGGATTCATGGTGTGAATTGCCTCCTGCATACCTTCAGACATTAGTCAAGTCCATGCCACGTCATCTTGCGGCACTTCTGCGTGCTCGGGGGGGGGGGGGGGGGCTACACGATATTAGGCAGGTGTACCAGTTTTTTTGGCTTTTCAGTGTATGTGCGGGGTAATTCTATGAAAGTAAGCATTCGCTGCGTCATTTAACCATTGAACAGTGATTTGGTGTATGGTGTGTAATATTCACAAATATTTCTCATTGTCGTTAAATGAGAGAAATATTTGGGATATGATGATTTGATTGATTTTGCATAACTTAATGCGACTGTCGACATCTATTGACGGGTCTGTTGACAGTCTCATTTAGTAGTACCGGTATTGCGAATCGTGGTACAGTTTCTAGGCCCACCTAAACTTTGTGCAAGTGGAGAAATGAAATGCTTAGTGTTGGTTTTGGGTAGTAGGTAAAGCCAACCAGGATTTAGTAAAAACTTTTAAATGTTGAAGAATAAGACATTTATTAATTTTGCCGGTTTTTTTGTTTTGCTATTGCTTATTCCTTATGGTGGCTGGTAATCTTTCACTAATTATTTTTTTGCATTAAAATCCACACTTCCACGAATACCCATTTTATTTGCCACCTTCGTATCATTCTTTCTTTAACAAGAAGCATTGTAGCATAGGTAACAATAGAATCGAAAGTGTGACTGCCTTCTTGTATACAAATTTCTTTAACTCATTGTGTGAAAGTTACTTTTAAATTAAATGTAGGCCCAAAAGAAACCTTAGAAAGATTTTTATACTCTCTAGTAAAAAAAAGCACCGTACATGCGTTAGAAGTTATGCTTCTTTGGCATGGCTAAAATAAAATTTTATTACGTATGCAAATAATTTATGTAAGTAGGAAAACGATAAAATGACCAAAGAAAGATATTAAATACAATTAATAAAGGTTTGATTAAAGAACATAATTAAACACACAAATTAACCCCTAATACTTGAAAACATTTTCAAAATTTTATTATACAATTTTTGTCACTAACAAATTTTTCACGGCACAATGTAAGTAAAATTAATTAATAAGATATATATATATATATATTCACAATGAATTACTAATATAAATAAAATGTTTTTCAATTTGCTTATTACATGAACTGGTTTTCTGTCTGTTTTAAATATAACCACGTGCTATGTTGTGTACCTTGCGTTTGTATATAGCTAGACGATACGCGCATGCGTGTTGGGTCATACCCCTACCACGTTCACTGTCGAATTGTGCGCGCGCAACTTTCGTTGCACACTAAACTTTTACCTTCAACGCGCCAAAAGAAGTATAACTTCAAAAGTACAAAATTTGCAACCAACAACAAGCAATTAAATTAAATAGTACTAACTGGGTAAAGGTATATATTCAGAATTGGGACTTTTCTAAAGGAAACGTCGTAGACCCACAAAATAATTTTTTGTGGGAGTATCTTTAGTGATTTTACCCCACAATTTCCCTGATCTTCATAGCCCTCCCCACTATCGTATGTGTGGTTTGTATTGGTAATATGTTAATGCACCTAGTAAATTCATGTTCTGTGTACTTAGTAGTGTGGAAATATACCACTTTCCGTGATTTTTTATTTTATTTTCAAAAAACCCCCTATTCTATATATTACCTCTAAAACGTTTACATTAATGTTTAATTTCATTATTAACAGCTTTATTGATTAATAACACAGTAAATTGCCTAAAATTTTCTCAACTGCATCATATAAAGTTATCAAAATTAATTTAAATTCAAAATTGTTTTCGTACAATGATTGTGTGCACATGTTAATTTTGTTAAAATTAACGGAACTCGGAAATGTAATACTAAATCCATAAAACACACTTTCCTGACACGAGTTAGTTTTGCAATTACTTCCGTTGTTGGAATTGCCTTCTTGTGCGGTTACTACGAGCAGGTGTCCATGTTTTGTAGCATGCCCCATAGGTATGTGTGTGTAAAATTTTCTACGGCTAATTTTTACAGAGAATGTAGCACTGCCTTTGCCCCAAATAACTGCGTGACAGGTTATTTTTTTCTGTGGTATTTAGTATTTACCTTAAGCAAATACAATGAAAATGCTGGGCGCACTATTCCATCTCTTATTATGACACAACTCGGAGAAGTTCTGTCACGATTGTCTTCTCTAAAGTAGTCAGGAAATGCTCCACTGTGTACAGTAGGTTGCCAATTTTCCCGCCCAAGTGCTGCAATCCAAGATTCAAGCTTTACTTCGTCTTTACGGAAACTGTAAAGAAAACCACAAATGTAGAGTGTACACTATGAATATACTGTAGCTAGTTACCCAAATGTTTGCTGAAATTACTCTAATTGAGTAATTACCACAACGTTGCCACCAACAACAATTCTCTACCGCGTATTTCTTGCCAACCGCAATCAAATATTGTATTTGCCGCAATATGGCCATGGGATAATCGCTTGTCAAATAATGGATTATTCAATTATTTATGTATAATCGATTCATCAATCATTTTAAAACAATTCTATTATAACAATTTTTACCTGTTTGTACTTGAACAAAACAAATTATTGCAGATACATGTTTCACATTTATTAAAACTATTCACGTTTTCGCGTAAAGTCGCTGTTATCTAGCGGCGGGAATATGTACTTGTATAGAGGGTATAAAATGCCTTTGTTGATATGTCTGAATGCAGTAAAATGGAATATAATTATTATGAAAACAACTATTTTAACGAACCTTCTGTAAACGTGTTTTCTGATCAATTAAGTAACGTACTCGAGCAGATATAATTCAGTTCTACTATGTAAAATCTAGCAAATACCTTATAAATATATTTGTGTCAAGGCAGGATATACGGTGTTTGGGCACAAATTTCCAAAGGAAAAGGTGATTGAAAAATGCTAGTAAAACGATAGTGTACAGGATTATGCAAAATAATGAAATGCTGGGACAGATAGATGTAATAAAAGATTAAAATTTAACAATAATAAACTTTTGGTAACAAAAATCTTTTTAAAATTCCAATAGTAAAATGTAAAAAGTAACAAAAATATCGGTTTGCCTACTATTTCAGCCGACTAAAAAGTTATTCATCAAATCACTTTGTTAAAATAAAAAATTATATAAACACGTATATATGTTATATTATTTCGACATACTCTGTAAGCCCAGAAATGCAGTTCTCAGATATTTTTGGCCATTTCCGGAAGAGCAGCAATTCTTTATCATTATCGAACTGCATATGCACATGCTCTGCAGAATACTGGCATAATTATACTCAGTGCGGAGACTTATTAGTTTCATTTTCACTTTGCTGAACAATGTCACATTCCACCAAAAGTAATCTCAATTTCCACATTCAACAAATTAGCACATAAAATTCCCGATACAAACCAATAGTTCATGCAATTCAACTACAGCCTCAAATATTCTTGTTTCGTGGCCAAATATATATGTACATACAAAAAGATGCAACATTCACATTTTACTAAAACATTCAATACAAGTTATATCATCTATAACTGCCATTTTTGTGGATACAGTGCTGCACTCTAGAGGTGCTGAAAATGTGAATATATTATTTTGAAACATCAAATCTTAAAATTTGCAAGTACGTGATGTAAATATAATGTACATATTACATGAATAACATGAACTGAACAACAAATTTTCATTTTGGTAAATATGTAATGTAATTACAATGTACATTTTCTGTATATTACCTGAATAACACATAGCTACTAAACATTAGGTCATTAAATAATAGGTCATCACAAATAAATACAAGACTTAAAAAAAAAATTTCATTACTGTTCAGAAAAACTATTTGGTTCAGATTTTTTGACGACAATCTATTTCTCTTGTCGTTCATGAGCTGGCCAGTTCTGGAGAATACCCTCTCCGATGGAACCGAAATTGCTGGCACACACAGATACTTCTTCTGAAGCTGATAGATTTCTGATAATGCATTTTTGTATGTCGCACAAACTTCTAGAGGTTTTTTTTTTCTCTGTCCAAAAGGGGGGTTTCTAGATATTACATCACAATGATTGTAGTACTACTGCCAGGAGTTGAATACTTCTTTATTTTGACAGCTTTCTTATCAAAACACTTCCACAACATATTTCTACTCTGCGGAACGCATTCTCATTGTTTAACTTTAGTCTTTCTGCTTCGTCTGTCTCTGTTGCCACTGATTTCCTTATAATACTTTCCCATTCTTCAGTCACACATTTGTGGGCATTGTTCAGATGTAACTCACCACTACCTGATGTATTATTCCTGTTTCCTTCTCTAGGCACATGTACAGATTCTTCTCGATCTCTTACATCAGCTATTGTCTGAAAACTGATGATGAGAGGGTGTTTCCTCTTCATGTGTTAGTGCATATTTGTGGTATTACCTTGATATTTGAACTTTTTAAAGCATAATTTGCACTTTGTCTGAAGACCATTACCAAGTTTTTCAAAATGTTCCCAAACTACAGATTTTTGGGACCCATTTTATTTGTGTAACCCCTCACTCAGTTTTCAAAATAACATAAATATTAAAAATAAACACAAAAAAATCACATTAAAATAGCTCTAAACAAACCCATAGAAATAAACAGTATTTGCGGCGAGAAGCAGGAAAACTGCCCCTCTGGACAACTACCCCTTTGGCGAAGTACCCACGGAAAACTACCTCTGATTCTTATACAATCTATGGAAATGACCACCACCAAGTTGCTCTCAAGAAATTCGGAATATATTGTACAGTCGAGCTTGGTAGGTAGCGCTGCATAATGAAAACATACACAAAAATAAAATTATTTTCCAATTTAAAACATTTATACCGTAGGGGTACTCAAAGGGGAAAAAAATGCATTATTTTTAATTTTTACCAAATACAGTTTAATTTACAAACATTAATAACTTTTCCCATGTATATTTTTTTATTTACTGTTTTTGGGAACCTACAAATAAATTAAGCCAAAACAACAACAGAAATTATCCAAGGGTGACTCAGGGGTATTGTTTTAACATATTTTAAGATATGGTATGCAAAAATTAATTTTCCAAAAATTCTATCACAGCCAAAAATTAAAATATGACAAAATTTCCTAAATTTTAGCACGTTTCTTGTTATCTTATTTCAGTGTGAATTATATATTATTTCTGTATGTAAGTTGGTTTTTATTATTTGTACATTCCAAAAACCGCAAAATTCATATTTTGACAAGTCAATATGCAAGTAAAAAGTAATTACAGGTAATGTCTACAAGTTGAACAGTTATTGGTGGAGCTTTTTTCAGCATTTGAGGCCGAGAAGCACGGGAGCGATAAGGGCAACACTGCCACACACATCAAGTGCGCTATCGCCACTAAGCGCAAGGACCTCAACTGGCGTCCAGTGTTTTTGTCGCATTGTGGATACCTATGGGACTTTCAGCGGTGATCCTATTATTTTAACGGTGGAAAGTCTGTAGGAATGTTTACTGCAGGACCCTTGAGTAGTTTTATATGTATCTGAGGGGTATATTTTGAACTACAGTATTTTGAAAAAGCTGTAAATAGCAATTTTGGAGTACTATTCTTAAATGGTGTTTCTAATGAGCATGGCATTTTGAAAGCACTCAACATTCATCGTCCGAAGTGGATGTTTTTTTCGTAGAACAGCACATTGGACACACGTTTAATAGCTTCGAGGTCTCGATACCCGGCGGGGTCACTCTCGAATTTTCGCATGTGGGAATAATGCTGGATGATGCCGGATGTCGGTGGGTTTTCTTCGGGATTTCCAGTTTTCCTCGTCCCTTCATTCTGGCGCTGCTCCATATTCACCTCGCTTCACCCTCATCGGCTCCCAAGACCTCATGTTAAGAACCGCTCAAATCTCTTCACTTGCTGCAGATACACCTGGTACTATTGAAATTAATATTACTCATGCAATTTGTACATCAATAAACCAACACAACACAAACCAAATTTTGTGGTGTTTTGAATTCTCAGTGCTTCTGTACTTAGTACCAGTGTAACATATCATATTTTAATTTACTTTCATTGCTATTTTATTAGTTTGAAGTGTAATATTTTGCTTGAGACAAGCTATTATTATTTATGTTCACCATTACTATTGTCAAATAGCCTAATTGTCAACTTTGTATTATGTGTTTATGTTTACTGTGAATTTACGTACAAATGTGCTTATTGTTATGATTACACTGGACATGTTTTCTTTTAAGTTGTCACTTATGTAAGTAATTTGTTGTGCAAGGCAATTGTTTCAAGTTTTTTTCTGATTAATGTGTTTTATTGGTCTAGGTTAGCAATATTGGTAATTGGGTTTTTTGCAGACAGCAAATATAGAAAAGGAATATCTACAGCAGCTCAGTGAGGACAATGGCTTGTAGCAGACAATTTCTGATAATTTTCCCGTGGTTTGGTCTGCTAGTTTCTGCATTGCTAAAATGTGGACAAATAAGTGCCACTTCGTTTTTACCAACGTACGGAGAGTTATCATTTATTTTTGCTGATAATAATTTTGGATATTATTTTACTCTGATTATTTTAATTTTATTTAGATTACAACTGCGCCATTTTGCTCATGTTTATCCCTAAGACTAAAGAACATGCTCTACTGGATTTGATTTAACCAAACAGTTATTTAATTTTACTTGCATAATCTCTGAAGAAAAAGAAGAAACAAACATTATTTATTTTAATATCATTTACGGAGATTGTGTCTGCCAAGCTTTTAAACATTGAGATTTTCATTTATTAATATTAATTTAAGCTGCAAAATTTATTTTTTAATATTGAACATCTATTTAGCTTGGAATTATTTTAATTGAATTCATTTCCACTCTCTCTGCATTCATTTCTTTTCAGTAGTTTGATGGTAGCCTATGTTAATATTTCTTGGGTGTTGTATACGTTAGTTCTCATTGTATAGGTATCCTCTAATCCAGGCAAAATTTCTATCTCTACAAGTAGGAATACCTGTAGGTATAATATTGAATATATATCTATCTCACTCAAATGAGAGATATTACATATTATTACAGTGAGAGAAAATAAATTAGTAATTACACTGGTGAGATTAATATGGGCATATATTATAAAAAATTTTATTCATCAAAAGTTTCAGTTTACAGCTGGTAGGTTTGTTTAAATAACAAAATGGTTTTGCCTTAATTTAATAGCTCATCTCATAGCCACAAATATTTTGTTACTGTGTGTTTCATTAAAGATTTAAATAATCGAACCCGTGAGACAGCTATAAATTTCTCAGATATATCCATACAGCTATTTCCTTTTTTGTAAGATTTCTGACTTTAATTATCTAAAATTTCTTATGTGCGTATATAATTATCTTGTGTAAATTAATTTACTCGTGGTAGATCCCAGACAACAGCTCTGAGGTGAATGGTAAGTTTCCAGTTTGAAAAGTGAGTACAGCAAACTTCAGTTCATTATTTATATGTATGCCTAATTTAATTATGGGATCTAATCATTTTGTGCTACATAATTAGTAACGAGTAAGCCAGTGCCTGATTATTTGCGAAAGAAATCATGTCTATGTAGAATGGCGAAAGATATAAAATAAATTAGGATTTTCAGACAGCAGTTAAGTATTAGCAACGTTTTACATAACTTATCAACCCTTATAGTTGTGTGTCTAGTTAAGACCGACAATATTAGGCGTTTGAAATATTTATACTAAAAACCTCCCAGCCGTGAAACAAACTGAGGGAAAATGAATGAAGTAACACAGTTAAACAATTCACAATGTCTCGACTGGCAGGAGTGAAGAGATTTGTTTTGAAAGGGAATTTATTCTCTTAGATTTGACTGTGTACAGTGCCGTAACTATAGTGAAGCAGTGGCTGCAGGCGCAAGGCTCGAGTTTTTTGGCTTATAAAAATGAGCAGATATGAATTACAAAATTCTATAAATTTAAAGAACGCCCACCAAAAATGCATTTAATGTTACATAGTTTAGTCCTTTAGTGATTTTACATTCTCATTCGATTAGTTACTTGGTGAACAATGAGGACAGGGTGAGTCATATTGTAGGCATTCACCGCCTTGCACTTCCGCGAGGATTCTTTCCGAATACCATAACGGGTATGTAATAAGCATTAAATAATAACTTACTTTTCAAAAATAAGAGGCAAGGGATACGATGGAACAGCATATGTGGGAGGGATATACACGCGCCTTCAGGCAATAATTAAAAATGGAGATTCATCAGCTAAGCATGTGCACTACTATACTTATGCCTTAAACCTAGTAATTAATCTGTTTGAAATGTTCTAGAAATCAAAAACTTTTTTGATTACATTCAGAATTTTTACATATTTTTAGTTCTGTTTCTAGATGGGACTTATTAAAAAAATCAACAATCCTAGGAAAGAGTTTCAAA
The DNA here is from genome assembly GCA_002778355.1 of Clitarchus hookeri. Lineage (NCBI taxonomy): Eukaryota > Metazoa > Arthropoda > Insecta > Phasmatodea > Phasmatidae > Clitarchus > Clitarchus hookeri. The sequence continues at coordinate 241,509 of NQII01002234.1, read as the reverse complement.
ATGTTTGTCTATCAGAAATCAAGCTCTCTATGAATTTCATAGTGATTATTATCATGCTCCTAAGACATAGTCTTACTTATCTTTAAGTAGTAAAATTCGTAAAGAAGAGATCCAAGCAAAAGCATTTATAAATTATTTTTAACAATTTCCTACAGAAATTATAGTAATTGTATTGGAAACTTAAGATATAGTTTTTATTGATATTATTTCAAAAAATCTACAAGTTGTTGAAGAATGCCTAGAACATGCATCCAAAATGTTATTATCCTGTGGTGACAAGATAAAATAGTTGAAAGAAAAAGTGTACACGTAAAAAAACTCTTGAGGTCATGCTTCGGGAAAAATTAAAAGTTCCACCTCGTTTTTCTGAGATGAAATTAAAATGAAAGAGGTATATGTTAACTATTAAAAGTTGACACTAAATGAAGTGAATACTTAATTGGAAACTGCAAATTTGACATTACTCCTTGGTCTAGTCACACAGTATAGTAGATTAAAAATATGTTTTACAAGCCACATCAAGAGCTGCCTCATAAGTAGCATATCGCAGAACCGCCTGGGCACTTTAGCAATAATCCCCATCAAAAGGGCCAGAGTGTATAAAATGAGCTTTGGCCATGTTATCGCAGAATTTGCAAGTGATGGAAGAGAAATAGTTTAGATTTCTTAGATATTCTTTTTTGTATTGAGGTTTGGTTTTAATACTTCCTATCATATTAAAGATTATATTCATAGTATGACAAAATATTTACTCATGGCTGCATTGTCTAACTTTCAGTGTCTACATTTTTAATTTATTGTCAATAAACGTCCTCGGAATGTTATCAACAGCGGCTACCAAATTTTATTATTTTTCATTACAATTAATTACAAATCATGTATAATTCACTAATATGGTTATGGTTTATTGGTATTTTATAAAATATTTCTAAATACCAGCAAAAATATTTTTTAGGCATTATAAAATATATTAAGTGGAAATGAAATTAAAGTTCAATCAAACAAATAATAGTAAAATCACAAATAACCATTGAAACGTCACTGGTTAATGTCAGTAACAAAGATTGGATTTGGTCGTCAATGGGTGAAGGGACGAGCCGCCTGGGTCAAAACTGCTCAAGGGCGTTTTTAACCTAGTTATGCTGCTGACTCTGCGGCATTGTTCGATAGTCACACGAAATAAATACCTAATGTGATCAAGCATTAAACAGTTGAACCTTCCGAAGTAATGAAATTGTGTTGTCTAAGAGAGGAATAATGTTCCATAAGACCGCAGTAATAATTATTTATGCAGTTAAACAAATATAGTTTTAAGAGAGAAAACTGTTGGAGCCAACCATCACACATAGGTGTATTTCGCCAATCTAGGCGGTCAAAAGTCAATTTCACAGAACTCAAAACAGGTAGAAAAAAACTGGTTTATGAGCAAGTTGAATAGACAGAACAATAGGTAACCCTTCCCCGTCTCTCATCGGCTGCACCCACGCCGTAACTTTAGTCAAAACTTGATCGTCGCTGTAAGTGTACCTAACGTTCTCTGCAGTGTAAGTGTAACCGTCTCAGTTCAGCAGTGAATATTTTTTGCTCAGTGTTTTTCTTCAAGAATACAGTCATGGATTTAGAAGAAGCAGGTAAGAACACATACTTTTTAAGTAGTTATTATTTTATTTATTAAAATAAGAATTATATTTTAGCTGATCAAAAATGGGCTTAGGTTTTTTTTATTTTTCAACAACATTTTTGTATATTTTAAGGTTTTTGTAGTACTTCAGGGTCCGTCCCGGTTATTATTTTTATTACAGTTGAAAGAAAAGACCTTTTACAATAGAATCATTTTTAAATTAGTCGCCAATACCCGCATATTCTCGTAAGGTAAATCATTATGATAGTAAAAAATATCGGAACTTTTAATTTTAAAGTATCGTGAATTGGTCTTTATTTTGTTTAAGGATCATCTGGTGGCTCGGGAGTTAGAGAAGTGACCCAAAGCTGCGGAAATCACTGGTGTTTTAATTTGATTTACCGACTTAGTCATTTTACAAGTGATATCAGGTGTTCACAAAGCCCATTTGCATAAATTTGCAGAGTATACGTTTGAAACAGCAAAACTTTATATACGTCTGTATCCATGGCATCCTATGACGCCCACAATTCACACAATTCTTGTTCACGGTGCAACTGTGATAGAAAAAGCATTATTGCCTATTGGGTTGCTTTCAGAAGAAGCCGCTGAGGCACGGAATAAGCATTTTAGGATCTACCGACAGAACTTCGCAAGAAAATTGTCAAGAGAGTTATGCAATATAGAAATAATAAACAGGCTATTGCTAAGCTCAGACCCAGTCATAACCAGCTTGAGACCAACACCCAAAAAGAAGTTGATGGCTTTTACAAATGATTCACTGGAATTGTTAATTCCAGCTGAGCCTAACTCTAACAACGATGACATTGATTTAGCAGAGGCTTCAGAAAAAGAGGAACTTGAACAAGATGATGAAGAACCGTGGCACTCATCATTATCGTAATTTTCCAATTACCTAATTTAAAGTTCTTTTTTTACAATATTAAAAATTTAATCAAAATTCATAGTTTTTTCATATATATATATATATATAATCGGACTTTTATAGTTTTCGATCATGCCGGGTACTTATTTTCAAAATGACAGCTATTATAATTATAGAGCACCATGTTATATCTTGGAAACTATTGAACCGATTTGAACCAAATTTGGTATGTTGGTAGTGCATGATATAAAATTTTTAATACGAAAGTGATAAACCTTTTGGTTCACATTTTGTAAGATAGTACAAATCGAAAAAATTTGTATTTTCCATAATATCTTAGGAACAATTTTATTGATTTAAACCAAATTTGGTGCATTGACACTGCATGATGTAAGAATTGAATTTAAACAACTGTTAATGCTATTAGTTGGCCATTTTGTTAAATAGTGCATATTAAAATAATAAACATTTCAATAATATTTTTGGAACCATTTCACCTATTTAAACCAAATTTTGTACGTTGATAGTGCATGGTGTTAGCATTCAATTTAGAAAGTGATAATGTTTATGGTGCAACATTTTTGAAAACAGTACAAATTTAAAAATAAAACTTTAAGATTATAGCTTGGAAACCATTTAACCAATTTAAACTACCAGTAAATTTAGTATGTTGGCAGTGCTTGATATAAGTATTGAATTTATAAAGTCATAATGTTATTTATCTTCCATCTTGGAAGATAGTGCAACATAAAAAATAAACCTTTTATGTTATATCTCGTTAATTGCACAACCAATCCCCACCATATTTGGTGTATATTTAATAATAATATAAGTAACTAATGGATAAGACACTTATTTTCAAAATGGTAGCAAAATAAATATTTTAGGTTTATTTGCAAAATCTACAATACCTACTGCTTAACCTGTTTCAATCAAATTTGTTATGCTGTAAGTAAATTTTACATGCATCAAATGTGTCAAAACACAGCCTCTTTCATGTGCCATTTTGCAAAATAGTGCCACGTGAAAAATAAATTTTTACTGTCCTATCTCAGAAACAATTAATTGATTCCTACTAAATTTGACGCTGAAGTAATATTAAAGTACAACATGTACTCTGACATGATATATCTATGAAACCATGTAACCAATTTCAAGTTTACTTTGTATGCTGGCAGTATCTATGCAAGAATCAAATAAGCGTATATAAACTCAATTGTCAGCCATTTTGGAAGATAGAACTTCTGATTTAAAGGTCATGTGAAGGTCCTTTGCTTGACACAATATCTAGTATATCGTTCTGGAACTGTGCCTGTGAGGCACTCAAAGCTAAAGGCTTCATTGAATGATATATTATGTATGTGTGTATGATTTAGTTATAAATATGTATAAATGCAAAATAAAATAGAATAATGCTTTCTTATTTTTATCGGCAAAGAAATGCACCTACTGCTATTTGTTTATAAATGACTGACAGGTTTCAAGTGAATATCTTGCTACAATACTTCCAACTCACTTCCCGTTGAACAACAAACATTATCTTTACACTTCTTGTAATGTCTATTCAGACTATCACTGTGAGCTAACATGCACTGAGTACTTTCAAGTTGATGCAATGTAAGCAGCAACTCTTCAGAGACCCTTGCTGTTGACGATGCAGTCATAGATGGTACGTCATCAACCAATGATTCCATCTTTATATTGTAAAAATGTACGCGATCGTGGTAGATGTATGTAAACGTAACTATCTGATTTTATAAAATTATCACAACATGATGGTTCGTGTTGTCCGCCTCGGGTTGTCACAGTTTGACCTACGGTAATTATTAAGTTTAGAGACTTTTCTGAATGAAACGTCCTAGATCAACAAAAGTTGCTTTATTGGGTTCTGCGCAGCTTACCTTGTTCATATTCAAGAGGGTGTAATGTTAAAATAAGTAGAAAAAAATTTAAAAAATTGCAAAATGTACGAGCAGTTTTCTTGGTTTGTTTACATCTATTAACGTCTACCACCATTATTGATGGCCGCGCATTGCTGATTCCACGCAACGTGGCGGCCATGGATGTCATTACAGGCATTTTAATGGTAAAAAAAAATCAGTCTCCATTGCGTTTTTGCCGGGTATATGTGTTCCGTCCCAATCCAGTGGATTTAAAAACAGAGAAAGCAATAACGAGTGCTTCTGTGCGTTATATTTGACTGTAAATGAGTGTTTCATTGTGTTATATTCGGCTGAAAACTAGTGATTCTGTGCGTTATATTCGTGTATGTGGCGGATTTGTGGAACACAGTGTTTCGTCGAGTGAGGTAGGGTTGAATTGACCGTTGACAGAGGAGGAATTATATCAGGTGAGTAAATTTATATTATTTTGGTGACTTTTATGGTTCCTTCAAATCACTAAAATCCTAAATTCGTAGTTTAGTGTAAAACCCAAAAATCCTAGGTTAGAGTAAAATCCCACAATCGAAGGCTAGTGTAAAACACTAAAATCCTAGGTTAGTTTAAAACCCTACAATTCTAGGTTAGTTTTAAAATGTAAAATAGTTATTCACCCATCGTGGGGTTAGGTGGGCACAAATTTAGAAATTAGTTGTACGTTAATGCCCCTCGTATATTCGTGTTCTGCATCATTAGTAGAGTGGAAATATACTATTTTCCATGGTTTTTTTTTTTTACAGAAAAGCCCCTAAACTTGATAATTACCTGGCCTACTTGTTACCAACTTATAAATGTCCGACAGGCTGCAAGTATTTGAGATGAAAATACATTGAGTATGGTTATGTACAAAAATATTTTGTTGGAGATGTAGTTTATTGTGATTTTTGTACGATGAGCTCGATACTTAAATATGTTTATATAATAAAGAAATTTTTTAAATTGCATATCATGTTGTATTTTTACTTGTGAAATGATTTGACTCTATATGGGGTTTGAACCTGCGATACCTTATTTTCAAGGATGATGCACTGTTTCCAGTGCTGTCAGAGTACATGAGTTATTTCCTACAAACAGCGCATAGCAGTGTCGCCTCTCTTGTGTGACTAATGATTTGAATGTATGTTGTTTCGTATGTGCTTACAGTTCTAACACTATAAATGCTGTGTATTCAAATAAGTATATATTTAATATTTAAAACTTGATAAATTGATACCTTGTAATGTATAACTGAATTCCTATCGTAAAGGGAAGTATATGTGTGTGACCCTGGAGCCTGGTGCAACTCTATCTCTCTCTCTCTCGGCTAGTGTTCTGTGCCATCCATTCAACTTGTGGAGACCTGCACAGTGCTCACGTCGCTGACCGACCATCTGTGCTGCCTCACATATTTCCTGATAGTTGAGCGCACGACGATGGTCGGGTCGGATGCATTCTGCTGCTAGTGCTGTACTCTGAATGCGATGGTTTAGTTTCAGGCGGTATAAAGATGGTTTGTAAGCGCCTATAACTACTTTCCTTTACATTTTTTTTAAGGGTAGGCACAAACGATATCTTTTACCGACACAGGTATATTCGAAGCAATATTTTAAATAGTCGTGTTAATATTTATGGTTTAATGTATTCAAGCAAAATAAATAGTTACCTTGTACTTTATAGGTGAATTCCTCTTGTAAAGAGGACATGTATGTCTAATAGGTGATTGGGACGGTTGGTAAGAGCTTATAACTATTTTCCTTCTCATTTTATATTAGTTTGCATCTATGATAGCCGTATTTTTCTTACACTTCACAAATTAAATTTCTTTGCCTAACGTAACGTATTGTGCATGATGCTCACGCTATAAACATTTGTCGGTAAATGCATATAACTATTTTCTTTTATAATTTTTTTTTTGTAAACTTTGTCTCAGCGCATAGCTGTACCATCTCTCACATTTATACATTGTACTGTGTAACAGAGTTCTTCTCATTAAGGGAAAGCACATGTGTATGACCTGGCTAATCTACTACCCTGGAGTCTGGCACGTCTTTCTCTCTGCTATTGTTATGCATTCACCCTACGACAAGCGGGGGTCGATCTCGTGAGGCCACCTTACAGGTAGCCAAGTTGTTGGATGATCGCCTAACGTCAGTCGGGTTGGATGTGTTCCGCTGCTAGTGATGTGAGTTTTGGTTGTACACTTAATGTGATGGTTTCGTTTCAGTCTGTTCGTAAGAAAGCCGTTTGCTATTCTGTTGTACTGACCAGGGCAGTCTGGTATTGTATAGCATCGTTTAACATATAAGTGTACAGCACTCGATGCTTGTGTGTAATATGTAATTACGCTGGTTGGCATGTGCTTATAAGTAGTTTTCCTTCACATTTTGTTTTTTATATCTGTTTTGCATCGATGTGTGTAGGAGTGTTGTCCTGATCACACCTGTGCTTCTCGGCTTCGCAAAAGTTTTTTTTTTTTCGACTAACTTTACGTATAGCACACAATGCATGCACAAAATACATATGTTGTTAAAAGGTTATAACTAATTTGATTTAATATCTGTTTGCATCATCATGCTACCTTGAAAACATTCTAGACTTGAGAGACAGCTGAGAATCATTTTGTCCTGTTGCAGAGAGGCAGATAGGTGTTTTTAGACAAATTTTATTTCATGTTGTACATATATGAGAAGGAATTCTTTAGGCAGGCGCGCAAGCAAGCTTAGTATCTTTGACGAGTGCTGCANTAGTGTTGTACATATATGAGAAGGAATTCTTTAGGCAGGCGCGCAAGCAAGCTTAGTATCTTTGACGAGTGCTGCAGGTGATTTAATCTTTCTGTTTGTCGTGATAGCTGATAACATTTTCTGACCACCAGAACAATATCCTATCGTTTTCACAATGTATTCTCGACAAGAGAATGAAGTTCTGAGTGATGCGTGGTGGTGGTGGTACGAACTGCTTTTACAGACCTAAAAGTTAGTACTGTGGGCGGAAGCAATATCCTCTACCAACACCATTTTACGCGAAGCAATATTTCAAATATACATGCATGATGTATTTAAACGAAATAAATTGTTAACTTGTACTGGTTAACTGAATTGCTCTCGTAAAGGGACCTGTATGTGTAATATGTGATTGGGATGTTTGGTGAGTGCTTATAATTATTTATGTTTTCATTTTATTTCTGGAGTCTGGCACGTCTCTCTCTCTCTCCCTCTCTCTCTCTCTGCTAATGAGATGTACCCTTCCTTCGTAAATGGGGTGTGCGTGTGTGCATGATTCGTCTGCCGCCCTGAATCCTGCTCTCTCAGCTAATGATATGCACCCCTCGCATGGCGAGGCCTGCATCCGGTGCTCGCGCTGCCAACGTCCGGCCGATCACTTGGGCTGTCTTACAAGTTCTCTATCGATGTTAGTTGATCGCGCGAAGTCGGTCGGGTCGGATGCGTTCTGCTGCTGCTAGCGATGTCTGTACTCTGAAATTTTGGCTGTTTCGTTTCAGTCGTTTCGTAAGGAAGTAGTAGTTTGCTATTCTCTTGTACCAGTCGGGAGGGTCTGGTCTTGTCTGGCATCATACAACATCTGTCGCTCATGTAATATCTGATTGTGCTTGTTGTAAGTGCCTATAACTATTTTCATTTACATATTATTTATTATATCTGTTTTCAACAGCGTGTAGCAGTGTTTACCTCTTATCGTTTCTCATAAACTTCGCGTTTGTAATTTTCCGCCTAACATAGCATACCATTCTCGATGCCCATATGAATTTTTTATGCATAGGACAGTTTAATATATTTTTCACATACAATTTCACCGGTCCTCGCATTGGGTTGTCAGTGTTTATTTATATTAATACATGCATGTTTTAATGCAACCCTTGGCTATGTATGACTTGTTAACATTGCAATTATATATGTATTTATTTTTTTCATTCTATGTCTGGTTGTTAAGGGTTAGCTATGTTAGCAATGACTTGAGCTGTGATCCTTGTGTAGGACTGACGATGTTCCTTTATATTTATCCAGTCTGGATGTTATTGGTCGGTAAAGAGAGGCATGCGGATGCTAAGGGGGATCAAGTTGGTAGACATTTGCGCTATCATGAGACAAGGGTGGTGGTGGTGTAATGAATTTAGTGCCTTTATCTTAAATGGTTCGGAAATTATGGCCAAGTATGCATATTATAAGTTCTCATAGGACATAAATGATCCTGCGATAAGTTTAGTTGTCAGGAGTGATGCATATGTTACGAATTTGGTGACTTTATCTTAAACAATTTGGAAATTACCGCCAACTATGTTTATAAGTATGCATAGGGACATAAATGACCCTGCGATCATTTTTGTTGACGAGGGTGATGTGAATGCTACGAATTTGGTACCTGTTTTTTTTTTAAACAGTTCGGAAATTACGGTTAACTATGCATGTAAGTGGGCATAAATGACCCTGCGATCATTTTCGTTGATGGGGGCGATGTCTGTTACGAATTTGGTGACTGTATCTTAAAAGGTTTGGAAATTAAAGCCAACTATGTTTATAAGTATGCATAGGGCATACATGAACCTGCAGACATTTTCGGTGTTGGGAGTGATGTGTATGTTACGAGTTTGGTGACTGTATCTTAATTGGGTCGGAAATTACGACCAACTATGCTTATAAGTTCGCTTAGAGCATAAATGGCAGTGCAGCCGTTTTCGCTGTCTGGGGTGATTTTTATGTTACGAATTTGATGACTGTATCTTTAAATGGTTCGGAAGTTACGGTCAACTATGCTTATAAGTTCGCTTAGGGCATAAATGGCCTTGCAGTCATTTTCGTTATCGAAGATGATTCTTATATTACGAATTTGGTGACTGTATCTTAGTCGGGAAGGAATGCGAGAGCAGGAGATTTGACTCGTGACATCATCCGAGATGGTCGCCGCCAGTTCCCCACAGAACACCAGGTGTGCCGAAACCAAAAGGCGAGACCCTTTCGAGAGCCTCGCATAGCCAGGGAAGGAATATGAGAAAGCCGAGGTGGAATGATAGCAATTCAGTGACGAGACCCTTTCGAGAGCCTCGCGTAGCTAATCGGGGTCGAGACCCTTTAGAGAGCCTTGCATAGCTAATCTGGGCCAAGACCCTTTCGAGAGCCTCGTGTAGTCAATCAGAGAGAGAATGAGAAAATAAAATCAGAATGCCAAGATATTCGAATTCGGGAAGACTCTGAGAAAACCCCTTCGCTTGGAATGCAAGAGCATGTGACAAGTTATTCAAATTTGGGAAAACTCAGAGAAGACCCCCTCGCTTGAAATGCAAGAGGATGAAGTAGGGATCAATATGGCCGATGCTGGTTGGAATGATAGAGCGTGAATGCCGCTCCTCACTCCTCATTTGCCCAAAAAGGAGTAATTTAGTCCGATTGTGGAGTCATGAGTAATTTCAGTCGGATTGTGCATGACATAGTTTTTTTAAGGGAAATTAGGGATATTTTCTGGAAAATTTTCCCTTTTTTTACCAGTACTGGATGCCAAAATGGCCGCCATAGGAGAAAAAAGGGGGGCATGTAAATAATAATGTCATCCAAGATGGCCACCGCTAGTCCTTATGTCCCGCACCTGGCACCCCTGCCCTACAATATCCTAGTTATAACTACTCATATGCTTTAAAGCAAAATGGATTGTGTTTGTAAGGTGTGTTATATAATTGAATTAACATATGCGTATCAGTAAATGGATACAAGGAAACTACTACCAGCATGCGATCTTCGTGCACGGCGGTCGGCAGCCAATTAAACTACATACACTTTGTGTTTCCACAACCTAGGTAAGAGTGAATTGTTAACAGCAGTTACTCTAAATTTTACAATTAACGACTTTATTTGTCAGCTGTCATGGAAGTCGTCATCGCCAACTATGTGATTCATTGAGAAGCTCATCGAAGTTGTTTTAAGATGTTTGTGTAGTTGGATGTAGGCTAATTAGTTTTATCGGCGTTTTTGTTTTGCAGCTGATCATTGCAAGAAAAATTTGACTCTAGGTACAAAAAATAGTTACAGAAAGATAACTATATACAGAAAAAATTAATTAAAGAAAATAGAAGAATATCATATAGTTTTATCAGGAACAACTTTTGTAAGAAGTCATAACTACAAAAATACTGTAGACTAAACAAGATTTAAGCTTTGACTTCGAAACGCCCGTAATCAAGCAGTGAAACGTTTGGCTACCAACATACATGAATAAATGAGCTTATAATGCATTTAAGTTGTGTGCATTTATGAATTTAAATCTTTTCTATGGAGAAAAAAAATTTTAAGGCCACTTGTGTTAATATTATATTTATTTATTACATGTGAGTAAATTGCATTGGTTGCTTAATTTTCACAGGAACGAGGGACATATAATAATTTATATCAATGACTTGTTTTGCTTTACATGATTATTATTTTTATGTGGTTAAGACTCTGTAGACTATCCTAACTAATGTGGTTAAGACTCTATAGACTATCCTGAGAATACTATGCCCATCAGCCACTATATATTAGTCATAATATAAGGGACGAACTTACCAATATTGAATTCGTAAAATTTTTCAGTTGTAACTTAAGTCCTTGTCGCAGGAAGACTACTAAAACGGACATTTATAAGCACAGTAGGGATTTTCTTCTAGAACAGATATTTCCACCTCATTCGCTAGGAACTGATAATAGTACATTCTTTGTAATCCAAAAGTGGTAGCGTACTAGTCATTACGCGAAACAAATAAATTAACAACGGAATATGTGGTTCTTATAACTTTGTAGGAATGGAAAATATATTTGTCCCAATGAAAAGCGCAATTTATTCAGTCACCCAAATTTATGCCTTAACAGGAGTGGGTAAAAATTAGTACACAACACAAACATGACTTATGAAAAAATAATGAAATGTTTTATATTAGCATTTGACAAGAAAGGATGGCGGAAAATTTTTGCAAGAAATTTGTTAGGAGTCTATATCAACATTGAGATTAGATGTTTCTAGCGGGTGTTGATACTCTGGAGAGTTTTACATATGAAAATGTAGCACGTTTTACTTGCCAATAATGATTTATTTACTGAGTAAAACAGAAGTATCTCTTTAAAACTGCAGCAAATGGAGACTACGTTTTGTAACTGTTTGCCTCAAAACCTGTCGACTTGCCGTTGTGTGTTAGCCCTATATTGCACAGAGCCCGCTGCAGGAGTAATGTAGATAAGGAATATGGTGGCTAGGATTACCCGCCCTTCATAGTGAGGTTGCATTATTTTCGTTTGGAAGCCAGTGGCACAGCATGTATAAGAGTTAGTTTTGAAATTTGTGGGTGTGGGGGCAGGGGGTGGTCTGCATATATTTATTAAAGGTAATGTACACTGAAGACTGTGATTGCCTGCGGCAAAAAAAAAAACTAAATAAGAGCAAATATAAGGCAAAAAATAAAGAGAAGAAAATATAATTATTTACATAAAAATTTGAGCCGAATGTTATTACATGGTATTATTTTGGAAAAGTATGTTATTTTTTCAACCACAGAATTAACTAACATGTAAGTACTGCCATAAATAGATCAAATGTAGAGCAGCAAGTACAAAGGGCAACTGGTCAGAAGATTCATTTGCTACTACAGACCTCACCATCTACGGACCACCCTCCACCTGTTCCCTCCTAGAGTGATGCTTGTGACACAAAATACCAAGCTACATTTCGTAATACTGTCATGCGTGGTAGCATTTTCGCGATATTTTACTTATATAGTCACAGAAACATGCTTGCGAGCTATATGTAAATATAAAATAAACAAATGTTAAGTGCTAATGGAACAGAGCATACGTCCAATTATTGAATTGTGTTAAACAAACTATAAAAACTGGCGTGCCTCATGTAAGAAACCTTGTTATTTGTGTATGTAGCGATACGAAAACAAATATAGAGAATAGACTGAGATATCCGGAGAATATGCCTACTATAGAGCAACAGTTTGCTATGACAGCTTCCTACAGTCATATACCATATTCCAACGCAGTGCTCTCGACCTGTAGGAGCATTTGTGTTGGTAAAAGACATATAATTTTATTGTTAACAAAATTTATCATACCAACCCACGGTATGTTTGCTGTTCCTCCAGGCTATTCTGGCATACATACACTATATTATGACGTATGTAGTAAAAATTTAAAACATATAGTTTTTTTTTTTAACTGAATGCAGTTGTCTAATACCAAACTCTAAATTCAGCCCTTATGTAGTTTGCACCATATACGTTCACTAAACTTGGCATATTCTCTAAAATAACGCCAGTATTTGGGTTGTGAAAACGTGATTGTTGCAAAGGGTTTCCCGACTAGGCGCGAGACACCATCGGCAGGCAGTGCAAAGGTGAAGTTGTTGGTACTCTCAAGGTCGTGCGGCTGACCGCCCGGATGTACGCCATTAACTCGGAGGTTGTATTGTTGAAGTTTCCCCAATGGCGCTGATGAAGGCAGACCTCTTCATTCCTAGTACTTAAGTCGGGATGAAGTGGGCCTATTAAGGTTGACCCACACACCTTAAACTGTAATGAGAACTGAATTAAGTAAATTTGTGATGCTTAGGTGACTGTTGAGACTTGTTTGTTGTCGGGTTGTAGGGGACCCGTTCCCCGAAATGCCTTATAGGTGGTGCTTGAAATAAAACACTCATAGTTGGCAAACAAGTGTATATTCATCCCCGCACGATTACATTACTCACCACAAGGTGAAACCAAAGCGAACTCTGGCCGTACGCCCGCCCAGATAGGCTAAACTGCCAAGTATGCAAGTGCGTAATAAATAAATTACTTGAATGTTAAGCTTCCCCGGGCGATGCTAATCCCAGGGAAGAAAGGGTGGTGTCTTCTGGTGCGAAAAAGTGATAAAGGTTCCAGTAAACTGAAATGGGACTTTTGTAGTTAAGTGATTGGCGTGAAAACATGAAGGCACCCGGAGCTTGCCGACCCCTTCAACTGCTGGACTAGGACTGTATCATGGCGGGCGTGCGCAGTCATGGCTTGGCGGCAAGCTGAACGCCCGAACTACCTGCACATGCTACATGATTAACAAATTTCCTGAATAAAATGTGGTAACCCTTGCAACAAAATATCTAGAAAAATTAACAATACAATAGACATACAAATACTTGCAATAATAATCAGATGGTGGGATGAAATGAGGGTGACGTCATGAGATGAACACAAGGAAATCATATAAATATTAAGGAAAAACTAAAAACACTACGGGGATATCCCTCGCGTCTTAAACAAGTCCTTGAGTCTCTTTGGAAAATAATCATAATTTGACTTTTAATCTGCCCTGTTACTTCTGTGGTAAAAACCCTTCCGCACCTCCCTTCTCTGGAAGAGGGTAGTGGGGATTGCGACACTGCCTTGCCGTGCAGGCACTGCACTACACTACACTGCACTGCACTGGCACGAGGGCGTCGTGCACTGGTGCACGTCGTACAAGCTGATATTATGACATGCGGGCGCACCGCGTGGCAGATGGTCTAGAGGGCAGGATGCCGTCCTGCATCAAATATTCCTATATTGTACAAACATAGCTGTCTTTATAACATTTATTTTTGTAACTGAAATTCTGACATAATACAGTTGCTCTCCCCTCAGTACTTAAAATAAATAAAAAGAAATGTTCCGGTGAATTAATTAAATACTATTGCAGTTAAAAATTATTTCAGCATAGCATGCCGGTATTGAGGGCCTCGCGAAGCGAGCGACTTACACTTCTGGTCTCGTTCAGGTGCTGAGATGAACTGGGGTGAGAATGGGGTCGGCTTCCGCCAACAGTGGCGAAAGACGATTATGTGATGAAAAGCTATATGAATTAAATTAAACATAAGAAAACATAATGGCTTACATAAATACACTTATAAAAGCTGTTACATTATTTCATAAATGTTTGTATTGCACTTTTGATGTTATGTTTTCTGACATATGTACACTAATGAACTACACTTTGTAGCACTTTCTCTTTGACCCACAAGCGAGTTGGTGTAGTGTAGCGGGTGTGGTAGAGACGACTGCGGCAGTCAGAGTGGTTCACGAGACAGTAATAGGAAAAAAGTTCACTTTTAAAAAGACAGGATCAAGAGGCAGGACAACGTGCTGCCATCTGTTTAGTAAAGCTTTAGACTTACAACTCACCCTGCCATGCCATGCACACCATCTGCCCACACTTTCCCGAAGCATTACAAGCCACAGAAAAAATAGCTTTTGTGTGTAAAATAACAAATTTACGAACAGATACCAGTAGTTTTATTTTCCCACGGGATCTGCATAATTTTTAATTAACATATATTTCGTGTACAGCGATTTTGATTAGTAGTAATTTTTATGGGGCCGGAAATCGTTCATCAACACGTCCAATGATCGCCATGTTGTTCTCCCTAAACCCATTTAATTGTTTCCGTGTTGTTACTATGTTGTACGAGTATTAATAAAATGAAGAAAGTGGGATGCTGGTGAATAGATTTTTAGCAATTCTTATGTTATTCCACGCCACATATTTCCAACTAGAACTGTTTAATATCAGTAATAGCAGAATTACTGCTTTGCAATAGTCGTTGGTGAGTTGTTGGCGAGTAAAAGTGTGTTGTCAATCAAGATTCCCAAATTACTTTTAGTTACAGTTATATTAGCTATGAAATCCAAAGTGTGATAAGAACTTAAACTACCGTCTCACAAATTTTAACCTAAGTTAGCAAATATTACATTTTTTGCAAGGTTTTATATTTTTACTTTTATAACCTACACATTTTTTTTTAGAGAGATTAACATTACCTGAGCGGTTGGGGATAGTCATGCGGACATCGTCCTGCTACTATGTTAAGAAAAGTCAGAATATTACACAATATTCCTATTTAGAATAGAATTGGCGCCAGCTCACTGGGTGAGCACGAAGTCACAGTTCTCAGGATCGTGGACCGAACGACTACGTCGCCGTATCCCCTGACACACACGATACAAATTTACAGGGAAATGTTATATATAGCCGGGGTAATCTGACTCCCCAGCACGCCTTAGTGTTACCTTTTACCTTATAAATGAAGGGTACCTCCTTGAGGCATCCTGGACAGGGCCAGGGCCCGAAATACAACACAAAAATGAGAACTCAGAAGTTTCGGTTAGCTCAAGTAAATTGTATTGTAGAATAGTGTACAGTGTTACATGTGTGCATTACAAATTAAAGCACACCTGACTCACAAGGCCTGCCAGTTGCCGTTCCTGTACAAAAAGGCCAAGAGTGGTGCAAAAACTTACAATAGTAACGAAACCTCCGCGGTCGGTAAATTGAGCAGATGGAGGGGTGCTGTGAACGCAGGGAAGACTGTTGGTAAATTTAATCAAAGTTCCAATAAATTATGTTAACCTATTGCAATTAAGTGTTCAGAACAAAGTATGAAAGTCTCCCGCAAAGCG
Source organism: Clitarchus hookeri (assembly GCA_002778355.1). Lineage (NCBI taxonomy): Eukaryota > Metazoa > Arthropoda > Insecta > Phasmatodea > Phasmatidae > Clitarchus > Clitarchus hookeri. The sequence goes on along the minus strand of NQII01002234.1, from coordinate 225,634 downwards.
ACACACGTGCAGCACCTAAGACCCGAGGAATCAGACTGCCGGAGATGGCGCGGGCGAGCTCGCTCCACTCCACGAGATAATTTAATGAACTGACCTCATTAACATAGAACTTGAAACATATACACATAAAACACTGAAATGTTCTGAATGAGTTTTCTTAATACTGTAGAGAGTTAAGAGTTCTTATTTAAGCACTAATTTAAATACAAACATGATTATGTGGTGCCTTGCAGAGTACGTGGTAAATTTAGGTCTTTTAAGTTTTGGGGGAACTCGACGACTGGAACGGTCAGGTTGAAAGAAAGACTAATTATATACCAAGTTACTAATTGGCTTGATTAGACACACAATTGCACCCGGAAAACTATATAGTACACTTCAAATACCCTAAACTTACTTCTCTACACCTCATTAAATATGCACGTGGCGTGCATTAATTCTGCGATTACTTCGTAATCCCCTAACGGCGAATTTCACTAACATTTGCCCGTGGGCGATAAATTCTAATGCTATTTACTACACATTCTAATACTTGTCTCCCATCCTAATTACATAGATCTCTCTAGGGACACCACAGGCACTCGGTTGGATCACTTTGTATCGGGTCATGATCAGTTCCCAACTGAACGATGCGAACATGTATCGGGACACACGACGTACGTCTTCCGCAGGCCGCACTGGTGCAGCAGCTGTGGGCCGATGACGTGATGATAGTGGTCTTGCCAGACCATGCAGGAGTACCTAGTCCACATCAAGATGTCAGTCTAAAATACCTTAAAATTTGTTTAGCATTACAGTACAATGGCAAGTGGATTAACTGACAGCTTGTTGATAAAATATACAGCCTCCACTTGACGCACAAGCTGATGGCGAAAGGATACATAAACGAAAAGTAAACATTGAACCTACGTTAGTCGAACTGTCAAAATCTTGCCAAGTTACATGAGAGAGAGAATATGTAATGTTAATTCCATAACCTTACTAAACCAATTGGTTTACTTCTGGGATACTTACGCTAGGTTGATAACACATATCCTATTTGCTCAATACTTATGTAAATATTGCCATTGATTCTCAGGTATTTTACACATGCAGTGGGTCAGCTGGGATCGAACACTAACAAGAACTGTGTTGTACCAACATTATTCTCGTGCTGTAAAACATGATAAATGCATATGAACATGTGGGTCATGAAGTTATCCCAGATATCCACTTTCTTGTCTTGTTACAAGATTTGAAATGCAGTTGTCCATTAGTGACAATGTAATTTCCCTTCATTTTTAATTGGTGTGTTTTATGTGTAGGGAATTTCAGGGATGTTGATGTAGGTTCCTGCCTTACCTGGCTTGCTAGGTTAAGGCGAAAACTGGTGAAATTGTCCGGCGCCATAACTCGGAGAGCAGGAATTAGTGAGGGTCGAGCAAGGGCTGTACGCACTTCAAGCATAATGTTGTTTTTGCCATTACTGGTTCACCAGTTCATATAACATACACCGAGATCCAGCTAGGACACGTAGTTCGGCGTACGGGCTGTCATGGTGACACCTGTGGTCGCCGCGGTTGATGATCCACCTCCCTTCTTGCCCGCCCGGGGGGTGGAGAGGAGGGATACTGTTAAGACCTGGGGGGGGGGTGTGGTGACCACGCTTCTGCGCACCCAGATGGTGGTCCATCACAGCGCCTTATTGTCTGGCTTGACCTGTGTCCAAAATGGCGGCGCTCAGGGAAGGTTCTTTGTCCAGCACTGTCCCGAAATGGGGTCAATGTCCGAAATGTGAAATTCCGTTTGAGGCCAAAAATTGATTTGAATAAATTCTTGCTGAAGGCTTTTGAGCATGTGTATTTTTGGCAAAGTGCTTTACACACAAATGTACCCTAAATACACATATTAACCTTAAAGGTCAAATTATGTACGCACAAAAAAATGTTTGTTGCAGTGAACATAAAAGTTACTCTCTAATGTGATAAACCCACATAGACACTCTTTATTAGTTATGTTGCACTTCACGAGACATGGATTGTAATTTTACTGCAGTCCAAATAAAAAACAAAGTACACTGAAACGTCCTGCGACATGGTAAAAGGGAAGAACGTACACTGGAATGCCGTGAGACGTCGGTGCGGGAAAACAAAGTACACACACTGGAATGTCGGGAATGTAACACGATGCACTGTTCTGGTTCGCTGCACTTGCACTCATGTGTTCTTCTGCCGTTCTTGTTGAATAGCCCCAATAGTTGGGAAAGCCATCGACATCAGGAAGATGATTAGTGCGATAATAAAGCTTGTTTCAACCCCACAAGTTGGGCAAGCCATATTAGTGATGGCCGGATAGACGTTAACCAGTATCTGATATCGGTATTATCGATACATTTACCATTATCGGAGATCGGCACTGAAATTTCGGCAAATTGGTAATGCCCATTCTAACCTCAACCTAAAGTGTTTTCTCTCTCCTGCAAACTTAATTTTCTCAACTCTTAATGTTAGGGTGCGGCAATGCGACTAAAAATAACATACATTTGAAATGTTCATAAGCAATTAACAACAAACTCTGCTACCTATAATAAAAAATATTTTTAAAAAAATGTAAGAATTTGAGATGGCCACTGCCTTTTGCTGGCAAAAACAATATTTCCTTTCGATAAAAACAAATTAGAATGTGCATGCCGATCACTAATTTTGACTTCATAGATTACATTTTCATTTTTAGTAAAGCAGTCTTATGTTCGACGAACATTTCTCTTAGTAAACAAAATTATCGTGGCTAGTACCAAATAGTAAACACCAAAATTATGTCCTAAAAAAAAATATTGTAGAAAACTATTTAAAAAAAAAAAAGATTTGTAAATATCGGTTTTTTACTTAATTTGTAATTTACAGGTACACGCAAATTTAATTTAATTATGTCTTAGTTTCTAAGTAAGAATTAAAAATACCAGAAGCAAGCTTCTTCTACTAGCGCTGCGCAGCGACGAGTGTAGTAGTATGTTCAGTAATGTTACACAGATTGGCAATTTTTCAGAGTTCATTATTTGCAAATGTCACCTGAAAAGCTATTTTCATGTATACTTGTGGTAGAGGTTGGAACTCTACAAAAGTTTAACCATTTTTCAGAAAGTAAATTATTTTCACTGTTTTGCTGCTATGATCATTATCGCAATGTTAGTTCTTTACATGTAAATGTTTTAGTGCGAGTTGATAGCGTGAATCACCACTACTGGTTACAAACATACAATGGAACCAAAAAACTACACAGTAATAACTCGACTTACGCTACCCTGTTTTACGCGAATTCGGAGATACTGCCACCCCGCCCAGTCAGTGTTCGGTTTACGACAGGTTCGAACGTGTTTTGCGTGGAATTGTTTTACATACGCAGTGCGTTTTATTGTTAACGCTAATTATGTCATCCAAAAGAACAAAAAATTAGACATTTGAATCAAACAAGAAAATAAAATAACTATCTTTGGAGTGTAAACTGAATATTGTCAAAAACCTTCGAAGCAAAAATTAAAATTTGTGAATTGGCAAAGAAATTTGACCTACCGGAATCAACAGTCCGAACGATTATAAAAGGTAAATAAAGAGTTGTGGAAGCTGTGAACGATTCTCAATCTTTGAATTCAAGCATAATTCGTAAACGTCATGGTATTATCTCTCAGATGGAAACATTGTTCAAATAATGGTGTGATAATCAAGTACGAGTGAAAAATTGTCCTGTTGATCAAAACACGGTGCGCTCTCAAGCTAAGCAGATTTTTGAGAGACTAAGAGAATAAGCTGGGGAGGCAGCCAAAGATGAAATGTTTAAAGCTGGTAACAGCTGGTTCTGCCGATTCAAAAGTCGTAATTGCCATAGCATCGCAGAGAGTGGAGAGGCGGCAAGCGCTGATAAAGAAGCTGCATCTTTCTATCCAGAAAAACTCAAGACAATCATAGAAGAAGGTGGCTACACTAGCCAAACCATATTCAATGTAGACGAAACCGGTATTTTTTGGAAGAAAATGCCTAAAAGAACTTTTATCGCATGTGAAGAGAAACCCTTTCCTGGTTTTACAGCCGCCAAAGATCGATTGACAGTGATGGTTGGTGCGAATGCAGCTGGTGATTGTAAATTGAAACCTCTCTTAGTTTATCGCTCAGAAAATCCAAGAGCCTTAAAAAATAAAGCTAAAGCTGGTTTGCCTTTCATTTGGAAGTCTAATGTGAAAGCTTGGGTGACAGGTTCTCTTTTTGAAGACTGGTTTGGCCATCATTTTATTCCTGAAGTTGAACGTTATTGCCAATTAAAAGAAATTTCATTTAAAGTGATGCTAATAATTGACAATGCACCAGGTCACCCTCCTGTTACTCTAATTAATTTCGACCCACGGGTGAAAGTTGTATTTTTGCCACCAAACACCACCAGCTTGCTTCAATCGATGGACCAGGGAGTCATTAAAACATTTAAAGCTTACTACACAAGACGATTGTTTGCGCATCTACATGAAGCTATGCGACAAGACAACGAGCTATCTGTCAAAGACTTTTGGAAGCAATTCAATGTTTTAGATGCTGTTAGAATTGTGGACAATCTTGGAATGAGATTTCACAAAAAAAATTTCAATGGCGTCTGGAAAAAACTGTGTCCATTCTTTTTCACCACCGAAACCCAAGGAGAATCAGCGCCAGATCTTGAATAAAATCGATAGTGTAATTGAAGAAGTGGTCGATATTGCCAAACAATTCAATTTAGAGGTGGATGGTGCTGACGTTCAAGAATTTCTGGATTCACACAATCAAGAGCTGACAATTGACGAGCTTATAGAAATGTGTGTGCATGAGCAAGACATTGAACCAATTGAATCGTTAGACCAAGTTGAATCCGAAAATACAATGACAATTGCAAACTTAACAAAAAGCCTCAGTTCAATTAAAAGGGGTTACAAATTTTAGAAATAATAGACTCCAACGAAGAGCGCATTTATATTACAAAACGGGAACAAAAAAGTTATTGGCCTTCTACGAGGAAATTTTGCGTGAAAAGAAGAAAAATTTAACGCATCAGGCAACAATGTTGGAATATATGAAGCCTTCTACGTCAAAATAACATCGGTTCACGTTTTTTTTATTCATAACAATGTAAATCTAGTGCACACTGTTCAACTTCGAGTAATAGTGTTGCACGAGGTTCAGATCTACCTCACAAAAAATTAAAACAGTACTATTTTTTTAACATTTTCAGAAAAGTTTGCAAGTTGGAACAGATCAAATCCTATATCTATAGAAACAGACAGCGCAATAGCCAAGATGATATGCACTCACATGCAGCCTGCTTAGATAGTGGAGATTGAAGGGTTTTAAATCTTTCTTTAAAATTCTTCAACCGAAATATCGGCTGCCTACAAGGAAAGACATAATGGGTAAACAACTTCCCGAACTTGCAGAAAATGTCAAAATCAAACTGAAGGTCATTTTACAAACTGTTGATGAATTAGCAGTTACCACAGATTTGAGGATTTCTGGAGCTGGAGGTGATTTCATCAGTATAACAAAGCATTTCATAGACAGCAATTGAACCTTTTATTCCCTATCTTTGGGAATAATGCCTTTTTGTGGAGCAAGCCACACAGGAGAGCTAATTGCTGAAAACATTTATATGGCATTTGCTGTGTGGGAAATAGGTGGGAAAGTTCAAGTTATCATCTCTGACAGTGCTGCAAAAATGAAGAGTGCAATCACTCAGCTACCTAATGTATCTCACATTCCTTGTGTTCAACACAGGCTTCAGTTGGTGGTGAAAGAGAGTTGACTTAATTAGCCTAAACATGTGGCAAATGTTAAATGTATTGTCTTTTTTTCACATGTCGGTGGCCTCCACCAAGTTATTGAGAGGAGCTCAAAAACAGTTTGGATTACCACAACATGCTATAATAAAAAAAGAGGTAACAAGATGGGATTTATGCTATAACATGCTGGAGAGATTGGTTGAGCAGGAAGAATCTGTCCAAAACATAATTCGCAAGATTTCAGGTTTGTGTGGCTTAAGTCCTGTGCTTGCTCTCAGCAAGAAAAATTGTATTGTGTCAGAAGTGATGTCTATTGATGTTGTCGAGATTACCCGGGCTGGTTTGATGTTGAATTTTTGCCCGTCACCATAACTCAGTGGTGAGCTAATGAAGTGAGGGTCGTACGGTCTACGGCCCAGAGACCCTGGTGAACCTTGTATCAGTTATTTGCTTGATTGCAGTGTTCTTACAGTTGAACTTTTTGTACAGGATGGCGAGACTGTCGGCCGTCTCGAACGCCTGAACTTTATTACTAAACACTGGTGACGCTAATAAGGTCTGCCCTACAGTGATTTAACACTATTTTACTTTTTGAGTTGTTTTTTCATCGTCCGTTCACAGATGAATAAATGCATGACTGATATGAAAAATGGCCTCAGCCCTTGCGCTGCGAAAAACAGTTGGCTTTAGGTTGAAAACGCAAATGCGTTGAAAACTTTCAGGTAAGAGTGCGGTTGCTATCCCCTCAGTACTAGAAATAAATAAAAGAAATGTTCCGGTGAATTAATTAAATACTATTGCAGTTAAAAATTATTTCAGCCTAACATGCTGGTATTGAGGGCCTCGCGGAGCGAGAGACTTACACATTTGGTCTCGTTCAGGTGCTGAGATGAACTGGGGGAAGCATGGAGTCAGCTTCCACCACCAGTGGCGTGAGCCGACGCCAAGCGGCGAAAAGATGACACAAAACATAACAATGAAGATGATTATGTGATGAAAAGCTATTATGTCTTCTTATGTTTAATTTAAAACATAAGAAAACATAATGGCTTACATAAATACACTTATAAAAGCTGTTACATTATTTCATAAATGTTTGTATTGCACTTTTGATGTTGTTATGTTTTCTGACAGATGTACACTAATGAACTACACTTTGTAGCACTTTCTCTTTGACCCACAAGCCAGTTGGTGTAGTGTATCTGGTGTGGTTGAAACGACTGCGGCAGCCAGAGTGGGAACAAAGGAGATCGTGAACACGTGGTTCAAGTCTCCCGGATGTCCCATCATGCTGCTAGGCACAACAGGCAGTGGGTTGTTTCAGCTTGTGGCGTGGTCTCAGTGAATAAGGTGTGCGCATCTGGTAGCTGACTCCGGTTGCTTCTGGGGGTTCAGGGTGTTGACCCCGGCGATGTTGACATCCTGTGACATGCATGTGGGAGCAGTGGGTGTCCCCATCTAATGTGAAGCATTCTGGGCGGATCAGCCGATGTGGCCGCATAGAGCCGTGGCGAGAGGTGGTAGACCTCTCCTCCTCCAACTCCTCTTTGCTGCTGCTGCTGCGGTGTGGATGTCGGCATGATGTGGGTGAAGTGCTGTGAAACCCCGTTACACTCTCCCCGTCGCTTTGACCGACGTCCTCTGGTGTGATGTCCCCCGCTATTGGTCCTGCTGAGGGCACCGCGGCAGAGCCATCCAGAGAGCTGTCCTGTGGGGCGCTCTGTCCCATAGGCGTCTCTGGAAACCCGCCATCGGTGGCACTCCTGGTGACCAGCATCGTAATGCAGGGTGTCACGATGCTGCAGAGTGTCCCTTCCAGGCCTGCAGTGATGCTTGCGGTGTTGGTGATGGTGCTGGACGGCAGCAATCCTCCCTAGGGCTCTTCTTCCTCCTCCACATACCTTGTGAGCATTGAGACGCTGGGCGTCAAGGCGGAGAAGAGGCGCCAGAGAATTCTTCCGTCGCTACCGGGACTCTGTCTCCCGACTTCGCTTCTGGTGGCGATTGGTGTGTTGGTTTGATGATGCATGATGTAATAACCCTCACCTAGTGCACCACTCATGCCAGTACCTTCCAGTGAACTGGGTATCGTCCATGAGTAAGGTCTTTCTAGTATCCGCGCAATTGTGCATGCTCGTGCGCTGGAGACTGGGTAAGTTTTGGGCCACCTGGGAACTGCTGCGCTTACGACCAGGATGAACCTCTTCCCTGTGGAATTGCAGGGGTAGCGGACCATGAGATCTAGGGACACTGTCTCGAAAGGTTCCTTCGGCACCCTGGGCTGTTGTTGGGTTACCCCATCTGTCCTCCTGCTTTTGAAGTGGTTGCAGGGGACGCACTCCTTCACATACTTGCATACATCCCTGCTTGCTCCTGGCCAGTGAAAATGCATGTGGAGATTCTTGGCTGTCTGGGTTGGCTCAGGATGACCAGCAAAATTGCTATTGTCGGCGTGCCTAAGTCCCTGTTCTCGTGCTCTTTTTGGTACATAGTGGCACCAGGCTGCATCGGGATTCTGCCGACGGTTCTCTTAATGTGTGTCCCGGATGCGCCACCGCTCACCATCTCCATTCATGATTTTCATCTTCTAGGCCTGCGTTTGGGCACATTGATGTTGGGCGTTTATTACTAATGTCGTAAGCTCCTCGAGCCTAGGTTGTGTGATTGGTATGACCTCCATTACATTATAGATAACCTGCTCGTCATATGTTGCTTGTCGTAACACTATTTGTTGTGGGGTGGGTTTTGCTGTGGCTTTATCTTGATGTGTTGCTGTCTGTTGATGTTTTGACCTGGGGTGGTGAGCGTCCATCTCATCTACCCCGCCCACTAGTTTCCTGCTGGTGATTTCCTGTTGTTTACATTCTGTTGTGTTTGACTTTTGAGGTTAGGGCACCCGCTATGCCAGTGGTATTGCTGGCCAGAACAGTACCTGCATGGAAAGCGGGGCCTCCCTTCTGACTGCTCCTGCTTGCTTGTCCTCAGCTGCCATGTTTGGGCGAGTGGGTATGGGTGGGACGGTTTGGCTATTTCCCCTGTTCTGATGGGTGGTTTGACTCTCCCCTCTCCTGCTAAGTTCAGCTGATGGCTGCGAGTTCCCAGTCCATGCACTATGATCATGGGGCCATGATTGGTGTGGCCTGTCCCTTTCTTGCAATGCACTTTGTATCTGTGTTAGCCTGGTCTAATAATGCGGGGACCTCATGAGTTGTTCTACACTGCTATGTATTACGTGTGCCAGGACAATTTGAATTCAGACCTCACAATTGAGGATGTTATCTCTAAAATGTCAGGATCTAGCATATTTCGGTAGAAGTGTCTAATGATATAAATTTTTCGTGTGGTACACACTGTCAATGTCTCACAGTGTCACGGGGGGTGTGACTCTAAAATGGCACAGATTTGGGCCTGCAGTGACCCGTACATTGAGTTAAAATGTCTGAGGAAGGCACTTTGAAACTCGGCCCATTGTATGCCACCATGTGCGAGCCTCCCCGGATAACTGGCCTCCAATGCAGCTAGGCCACTCTGCTTCACTCACACAGTACCTGCTTAAACGTCCTGTGCAGTCGCTCACAATCGCCTGCAGGCCTTGGTGTATCCCGCGAAGGTCGGTAGGGACTGGAACTGGGCTGGTGTCATGCCCATCTCTGCGGTAGGTGCTGTCATTGCTGGCGTTGTTCTGGCCTCCTGGTGTGGCAGAGGCCACACGAAGCCAGGTGTGGTGTGTGGCATCAATGGGTTCCTCCATGGTGCTGCTGCTCCCTCCATGCCTATTGAGTGCCTCCTCGGGTTGTGTTGACGGTTGCTGTGTTCACTGCCCTCATGGAAGGGGCATGGCGTCGTTGCCCATTGTACATCCACGCACTGTTCGTAACCGAAACGTCCCGAGGTGTTACTGACAATGTCCCATTCGGTTGTTCGTACAGTCGTACAGTTCGCACACACTCGTTGCACTGAATTCTGACATGGTTGTCTGTGGTCTCGCGATCTGTTCTCGTGAGGCACTCGGCGTGGTAATTCTAGCTACAAATTATGCACGATATAGTTCCGTCACTTACTCCTCCACATACAATCTGCTTCGCGCACCGTCGGTTGCGAAAAATATTTGAAATTGTATTTTCTAAAATTTGTTTATTTGAGTTTGAGTGGGAAACTGTTTCTTGTGGCTGCTCGCGTTCGCACTGACACATGCAGTTGTTGATGCTGAAGTTGTTTCAGTAAACTCGTGGTTTGGTACACACTGCACATAATGACACTCATTTGTCATTCGAAGTACTGCCCATTGCATTTTCTATTTGCTTACTGTTATTTATTTGAATGTTTTACGCGAGTCGTTCTTCGTTCGTTAATTCCCCACACGGACATTTATTTGGTAGGGAATGGATTTCGTTCATTTTTTGGTCGCACGCATTTAAGGCACAAAAGTTTTGATTTACCATTACTCGTGGTCTAATTTAATTTGAATTTTTCCACCTTATATTGGCTACGTGGCTCGTCACGGAATTAATGGCGGCTGGTTTTCCTATGACGCCTATCTCCGAGTCCATTCTACAGTACGTGTGGTCAATTGTCTCGTTTCCCATCGCTTCCTAGAGTGAGGTAAACTTATGGAATATGACTGTAGCAAAATTACCTATTGTGTGTGTTTTGTTTAATTCTATAGCTATAGTTTTACTGAAAACTACACATTACTAAACAGTGACAGCATAGCATAGGTCAACAGAATATTATAAATACATTTTGCTCCGGGGTTTTCGTGAATTCCGGATCAGCACAAGAGGCTGCAGAATGGATACATGAGCAGCTTGGAACAGATGTTACCAAAAAAGAAACAAAAGTAGCACCAACACCTCAGCAATTGAATGAAGAATCAGTATTACAGCAGATATGTGTTGAAATAATTCAGATGTCAAACGCATCCCACACCAACACTGATTCACGAAATGAACAGACTCAGTACTTCGCTGAGCCTACTATTTCACTTTTTGGTGATCCTGTGACCTTCTGGAGAGAAAATGTATCTTTTCCAAATCTAAAACTGCTGGCCCAAAAGAAACTGGGCATTCCCCGTGTTTCTGTTGCTTCAGAGAGGTTATTTAGCACTTCTATTGGAACTTGCACCAAGAAACGAAATCGCCTCTCATCACAAAATGTTCAGATATTATCATTATTACCATAACTTAAGTTTAATATCCTAAGGCACTGTTAACAGCTTCGTATTCCCCACCCCCCTCAAATTGTTTATAATTTGAAACAGAAGACACAGTGGTATGTTAACTGTGACATTTTCGAAGTTTAATGACTAACATGTATGTAGCTTACATAGTATCATGACAAATTGTTGGCTTAGTTTTCATAATGATTTATAGTTTTGTAAATTACAGGAAGTCAAGTTCTTGCATAATAGTGCCTGTCTACAATTACTAATCAGTTAGTACTTGAATTTCTGTCATTTTACATATTTTTTTTGTATACTAGTGACCTACTTGCTACCTTAACTTAATTTTGTAATATGTTATAGTGGCCTATAATTTTGTATAATGATAAAGTTTTTTTTTTTTTGCTACTTTGATGTATCGGGCATAAAGTAAATCTCTTTTAACAGAAAGTCTATTATCTTACTGCAAACAAAACTTTTCCTGGCAGCAGTTTTCTCTCATCCACTCTTGTGACAAATAACTGCTTACAGTATGATAAATGAAAATATCGGTTTACAGGTATCGGATCGGTAAAATCCTAAATATCGGAACCTTCATCAGTATTGGGCCATCACTAAGCCATATGACATGCAGAGGGTTCCAGGGATGTTGATGTACGTTCCTGCCTTACCCGGCTTGCCAGATTATGGTGAAAGTAGGTGAAATTTCCCGGTGCCATAACTCGGTGAGCATGAGTTAGTGAGGGACGTGCGGTCGGCGGCTCGTGGTTCCCTGGAGTCCTCTATCGATCTGTGGTGCTTATGAATGATGACCTTACCAATAATTGCACATACCTAGTGGTTTCACTCTTTATGCTGGTGAGGCTGTAGGCCACCTCGCATGACTTACTTACATTTGTTACTGCTGCAATATGGTGCAGCACCCAAAGTACCCCAAGGGGTAAAGTAAATAAAACACTCGGGTTTATTCGAGATGTTTACTTACTTCTTTGATACATATGCACTTACACTGATATGTGATAATTTTATGCTGACTCGGCACTGTGGTCTGCCTGTTACTATTATTGTTCAATAAGAGCCTAAGCCATGAAAATAATATGTAGTTATGCTGCACGCGTTTAGACCTGGTAAATATGACAGGAAGACAGATGGTCATCGCCTCGTCACATATTAAGCAAAAGGTTCCGGTTACATGAAAATACTATTGGAATGAAAGAGATTACAGCTTGAAATGATTTTGCCAGGGAGGTCCACGCGGAGCGACACTCTCCCATGCTGTTGGCTGAAGTGATACTAAAATCATGGCGTCAGCATTCGCCATTGTTGGCCGAAGCCAGTGCCAAAAATTAAGTGAAAAATAACATGAACTCTTTTATTGCTAATTAATATGCTACAAAATACAATTACATGGTAAGCAACATGTTGGTCATATCGCTGGGATTAATTAAGTGCTAATTATGTTTGTGACTCTGACACTGGAACATGAAGTAAAAACTGCAGGGCCTTGTTAGGCAGTCTGCTGTGGAGAAAATACTTAAGTACCCTTTTAAATATTGAATATAATTAACATACTAAAATTGACAGGAATAATGTTAAACTGATAGTACGTTTCAGTTTCCAGTAAGTTTTGCAAGTGTATTTCAGTTTCCGGTTTGTTTCGCCGATGGGCGAGTCGAAGTGTTCCTGCTTGGGTGGGTGCGATGAGTCCATCCCTGAAAAGGGGTGTGGGTAGTCTAGCTCGTTTGAGGTTTTAATAAAGAAATAAATTTAATTTATTTGGCTATGGCATATTTGACTTTTTTATTGCTTCGGAATTTTATTTTCTACTGCTTAACCGCACTAGCTATCATGTAGCACCGATAACCCAACCAGCAGGCCAGTCGACATCACGCAGGTGGGAAGGTCACCGGTCGTCGCGGCACGAGTTGCACCAACATTCCCTCCCCTTGCTGAGGTGCGTCGTGACGGCTGTGGCTTTCGGGGGGACACCGTGTTGGGCAGTTTGTTATTTTCCCTCAAGAGTTACCTCTTGAGGTAAATAGAGCAAAGACTGTCACTTGAGTTACGTAGTACATGACTACGAGGCGAGTGTGTTCCGTTCTCGCCGACCCATGCTGACTTACTCGTGGCCGGATGTTCACTTCGGCCCGGTGTCGGCTAGGTGGTGTAAGTGACTACAGAGGTGCAAGTGGTCACAAGAGCACACTTCAATGTGGGATTTATGTCATGTTTGACCTTATTGCTGCAAGTATCATTTTTTTGCTAGTTCTTCATGTTGCATTGGCGACAATGAAGAAAATTTCCGTATTTATGAATACAGAAATAAGTGCTGTGGTTCGTTATTACAGAAAAAAAATCACTCACTACACTGTGCGTAGTTGTAAAAAAAAAACCTCACTTCATGATGCATAGTTGACCTCGTAAAATTACCAGTTCATTAATTTTTGCGTATTTATGAATGCAATGATGTTATATTGTGCGACTGCTACCTTATTTTCATACTTAGGATTATCGATTAAAAAATTAACTACTAAAATTAACCGTTAAAAAAGTGTGTAGTTTTAAACGTATTAGTTTATTAAAACTAATTAACTTTTACCATTTAATTGTTACAATATCTGGTTAATTATTAAAACTAACATTAGTTTGTAACTTTGCAATCGTCTGAAGGCCGAAAATGACAACGAAAAATATGCAAATGCCATTAATATCTTGATAAACTTCTTAAAATAACACAACTTATTTAACAGCCAATGAGTTCAATACCACGATATACTGATGTTATGTATTGAATCGAAGATCATCGTATCACAGTCAAGTCGTGATTGTGACTTAGGTGAGATACCACCATCGCGATCTGTCGATATAATCTCTCACTGCTGAAGATTCACTGTGGCACAGTGGATGATCCTCGTGCGGCATGCACATTTCAATTGTTTTTGTAGTGACTGAACATGACTGGTTTCGTGCATGCTAACTTGTACTATACGAGTTTATTTTTGAAGTTTTATTTCATATGGTTTTGTAGCAGATTATTAATTTATTATATTGATAAGTAGAGCTGTCTGATTCGGTATCTAGCAACCAAATTGCTGAAATTTATTTCTGGGGCTGAAAACTGTAACTTATTTTTATTTTTTGAATAAACATACGAAAAACTATTTTGAAACTTTATTTAAACTGTAATTTTTTTTTCTAACTTTAATAAGTTAATTTTGTTACAACCTAAACTTTGATCAGTTAGTATGTATGGATTTTATCTTTTAACTTTAATCACTTAACATTTTCTTACTCTAACTTTAATTTTAATAAGTTAGATTATTTTGTTAACTTTCCCAAGTATGCATATTTGAAATATCACAGGTATCTGATAAAGAAGCTATTCATTTTACATACTTTTCTGAAGTTTCAAGCGAACAATTTCTGTTTTCACGATTGTGCACTTATATCAAGATGGCTACTCGTGCGACACACCTGTCTTTGTATCAGAGGAGGAGTCAGTGTTAATACATGCTCTCTCAGCTAGAGTACACCACCTCTTAGCCTTGATACAGCCCTAGTAATTATTTAGACTCTATTCCGCATTTATACTATCTCCTCTAATTTTACATGTTCTGTCACAGTACTACTTGTTTACGAAATTTCGTAGATTCGTTTAATTGTCCCCAGAGCTAGACACAAAATTTTTAATTTTCATGTTACACTATATTTTTTTAAAAAAAAAGGGCAAAAAACTATGAAGACACATTTGATAGTTGCAATACAGACTGCTAGAATACAAGATTAAGTTGAACTTTGTTACATTGTTTTGTAGATATAATGTATGTACTAAGCTATGTATTGGCATATATGATGCTCGTAAGAGATACTTGCAGCATATAAAGTTATTGTCAAATCTCTAAAATGATTTTTGTAGATTACAACTGCTGCATGTCGTACCTTGCCATACCATTAATGCTTGCTTTTGAACACTAAAACAGCTTAAGTTAACAGTGTTTCAGTGCTTCTTCTTTCCTGCCCATGCTTTAGCAATCCTGTCATCATTTCATTATTGTGTCAAAGTTTCCTCAAAGCAAATAAACTCTTGGAGTCCTAAATTACACTGAGCTACGACATGAACCCAGCCAAAAAGCCAAGGATGAATAGGGTCTTAAAAAAAAAGTTTCAGAACATAACACAGAGAAAAAGTAACACAGCTGTGGCAAACTTATAACAGGCTCTTAGAAAAAAACTTTTATATGTACTGTGGATTTCTGATTAAACTGCAATTTAAATTTACAGCCCATACTTTATGCTTACAGCAATGCAGAACAAGAAGTTACCAATGTAGTTAATGAATCTACTTTCCTCTATATGGATGCAAACAAATTTAATATGTTTCTTTAAAAACGTAAATTATAAGTATGACTTACTATCTTGAAGACACAGACAAAATTAGAGGTGGAACTAGAAACAGGGGCAATACTATTGAGATAAATGACCAATTCACATGTACCTTATTTGGGAATCGAATCCAGAACTCATTGTACAATAATATAACATACAAACAACTGCTTTACAAATATAGAATGTTGGCTGTAGTCAGTCTTTTTCTTAGATGCAATTGGTTTACTACCCTTAAATGTTTAAAGTGCAATCATTTTGAAAACCAATTATATGAGTAACACAAATAACATATGTTTACATTCTCTACAGCAGTACTACTTGTGTGCCAAATTTTGTAGAAATCGGTTGATTGCTACCTGAGATATGATATAAAAACTTTATATATTATTCTGACACTATCTTACAAAAAGATATGTAAAAGAAGTTCTGAGTAGACACATTTTATTTTTGTAATATACACTACCAGCATACTAAGTAAGGTTGAACTGGTTGTTTGTTTCACATACTAAGTTAAAATATTTATATGACTGCCAATTTCACAATAGTGTCTGACTAACTTAAAACACAACAGTTTACATGGCATCCCATATTAATACATGTATGTCAAATATGGGAATAATTTGTTGATTTGTTTCTGAGAGATTATTTAAAATCTTTATTATTGATGCAGTGCTTTCTTACAAAATTATGGGTGAAATAATAATATTTAATGGTGCACTTGATGTTTGTAATAGGTACTTACAGACTACCAAGTTTTGTCGAAATTGGGAGTGGTAGGTATATGAAATTAACATAACATGTATTTATAGTCGCCATTTTGAAAATAAGTGTGGCTTTCTTATAACATATCATTTTATATGGCTTCCGGTGATACTTCCGTTTTGCCGAATGTGGAAATAATTGTTATATTTGTTTCTGATATATGATATAAAAATTTTATTTTTTTATATATTCCTGTCTTACAAAATGGCGGTCAAAAGGACGATATATGACTAATTCTCATGAAATTACAAAAATCGTGTCCATAGTTTCATATGTAATTAACTGTACATTATTAACTTAGTATATTTTTCTGGAAACTATACCACTATAGCTACTTGTACAATTTATAATTTTAGCCTTTGTGTTTGAAGATAAAAAATAATAGTCACTGCAATAACCCTAAAAATAATTCCCTCATCATGTCCCATACTCAATATTACAATGACTTTAAATCATTTTTTGAACTCAATTTATAACATATTTATTTAAATTTCATAAATTACTTTAAAAATTCTGTAACTTATGGTAAAAATCCTTTTGATTAAGTACAGATAAAACACTCTTTTCACCCGTGTATCGAAAAACAAAATCATTCTCTCGCATTTTATTGACAGTTGTATTGTTCTTTTAAATTCCTACATACTTTTCCAAGCTCATGGATTTTTCATAGTTGGCAAAACTGTCAACGTAACAATATCATGATTGTTGCCCTACTTGAATAAATTTGTATATGCGAAACAATTTCCGTTTAATTATGTAAGTGTTACATTTCCATCCATATATTTAAAGAAGGTAATTATTTCATTTTGTTATAATAATTTTGTTGTTTAAATTTTTTAGGAGGTAAAAAATGTGCTTTTAAACACAAAGCAAAGTGAACGACAACTTTTTGATGGTTATGTTTGATTTTATCATCCCCTCCTTCATTTAAATTGTAAATGAGGGAATGATCATTTGTGAGGGAATGATGTCTCATTTGTATACTAGCTTAAATATTATAAATACATGGAAGAAATTGTATTTTTGGTTTAGTATGATATACTTGCTTTCTATTTTTTTTTTTTTTTTTTTTTTTTTTTTTTAGGTTTTGGGCTTTGGGAATTATGTTAAAAAAAGAAGCTTAACAAAACATAAGATAAAATTAAAAACAAAAGAATATGACAGACAGCGCAGAGAAAGAATGGAAGCATACCCCGGAGCTTTAAACAAAACTCAGTGAGAATAAAAAGGTTTAAGTATTTGAAGAAGAAAGAAAAGAGGCAAGTAAAACAGGTGTCTGGTATGAATTTGAGAGAAAGAAGACATAAGAAAAAGCAGTGAATTGTGAGCAGTAAAACTTACAGGGATAGAAAGACACGAGCATGCTTAAAATTTATAAAGATCAAATTAAGATTAATAATGTTAATAATAAGGAGACAATGACTGCTCGTAGAAGACGGCAATTAAGAAACTCCTATTCCCAATAAAGTATCTCAGGTACAAGTTCACATTTTCCGGCAGAAACGGTATGCAGTCACGTATGTCAAACATATTGCCCATGGCAGCAGCGACGTTAGTTGTCTACTGAATGATGCACTGCTGTCTATTGCAGGCTGGATGTAACACTCGCCTCTTCTTATATTGTTGCCAAGTAAACTTCACATGTTAACGGTGAACACATTGTCTTCATTCAGGTTGTGTGCTGGTCACCTGTACAGGACTCGGTCCAACGGTTAATAACATCTCTGCTGTTGGTTTGACTCAGCTCATATGCAATTGTCCGAGTAAACCACACCTGGCGTATATTCTCTTAGCTTGCATGTGCTATCATAGCACTTATGGTGTAATGCAGCTTCATGTCCGGCCGCAGGTAATATGCAGGACATAAAACAATACTGCATGGTGTCAGGTATAGGATAAGACATTCCTCTTCGCTTTGACTCACCCAGTGTTCAAGTCCGTTGCAACTTTCTACACGTGCAGGCTGTGTGGGAGGTTTGAAGTGAACACGTCGTTAGCTGGTCGTCACATCACCGTCGTACTTGGCAACGTCCAGTGGGTTGAATGCAGTGTACATATTTAAAGTGCTACTATGGTAAGAGAGAGAGAGAGAGTCATTCTTCCACATTATGAAAACTCGAGAACATGCATCGTCTTACCGTTGGCAACAGGTCTGAAGCCGGCATAGATAATCTGTACTGTAGAGGCATTAATCTTGATCATGTCCTCCTCGGTGATAAGTTAAGCATATCGGAAAGGCTGTTGTACTCGAAACTCTGCATTTAGCAAACACATTATACACTTGCCATAAGTTCTCTCCGCACTCCGGAAATGCGATGCAACATACCACTTCCCGACCACTAGGTCTGACAGTGCCCTATACTGAATGTAACCGTTCAGCTTCTCTATAAGCCCATCCATTATGATAATGTGTAGTAAAGTGGTTCCCCTCCTCGCAGGTTCGCTATTTATAATAGCTGCTGTTCGAAAAAAATAATAACCCCCTAATATGTCATACCCACATCCTTAACATCAGTGTGTTCAAGTACGGACATGACCGGCCTAGTCTACATGCATTACACTCATGTTGGATTTTTTTCAAGTACCACGCCTTCAATGTTCTTAACGTAGTGCAGTCATACTCTATTTGCAGATCCATAGATTTACGTTCACGCCACAACAGATGCTTAACCACCTCTTCTTCTCCGGGCCTGCCATGAAGACCACACCACCTGCCTCCCCATTTAACATTGAGGTAAGTACATCATGCACTATATCATATTGTATATCACCCATGTCCCAATTGAGACTGTGATGGCGTTTTTACAGCCATATATTTGTTACCTTACTTTTCCTGTTGCTATACGACGGTCTAAATATGCTATACAGACACGTTTAATAACGAAACCATGCTGTAACATGCATCCCTGAACGTTGGCGAACATTATGATGGTTGGGTGATGAATAAACTATAGCTGTGAATTATGTTAGTATTTTAACTACTCCGTCGCGCGCATTGTACATGACCAGTATGTCGTGAATTATTAAGGCGTAGGCTTGAGTGAAATTCGGGAAATTCTCCGAGGCGGTCATTTCAATCCTACAGTTTAGTACTCCTGACTATTCTTTCAACCTGTTTACTGACATCAAACACTAGTATGGGGACAGTGTTCATGAACTCGTTCGGTTCCAGCGTCGGTGACTGCATTTTTCCATTATAGGATCTCTGAATGTCAGCATACATTTGATACGGTACCATATACATACCGTTTGCAAAATGAATGTTTAAATCTCCATATGGATAACACTCAGGGTTTAGGAAAATTTTAACATTCTTAATATTTACATGAACAAATTTCAAATGGTCCGTATTAACAACATTCTGTTTGCCTGTCTGAAACGCGACTATTATATAGCGTGGTTTTTCACGCGTGAAACTAGTGTTAACATTCCAATTTACGGCCACAGAGTGTGGTATGCTCGGGTATGCCTCTAAACTCCATGTACGAAACGCAATATCGATGTTCCTTCCTTTCTCCGCATACTAAAAAAAATTCACATGCTCTGATATTTTTACCTGCACATGGAGAAGCAGCCACTTTATAGATGGTATCTCCAGCGCTGTGGCTTCCAGTGTTACAGCAGTATCCAAGAGCGCGTTCGCTTGCATGTTGTCCATGAGAATATTTAACTCCTCCTAGAATTAATAATTACATGCTTGTAGTCTTCAGCGAACCCTAACCGCGTGGATAGCAGAATGCATACTTCGAATGCGCCATTAGCATAGATGGGCACTCCTAGATCCCCCAGCCTGCCATTTTAGCCACTGGCTGTTGGTTATGCATCAATGAAAGATAGTTCTGTATGGTGGCCATGATTCCAACATCCCTCGTGGCATCCACTTTACATCCATTCTGTTCGTAGGCGATTCTACTTATCATGTGTAGTAAACTGTTTCTAATGATTTCTGTTGTCACAAGTAGGGCGTTATATTCTGTACCATATAAGAAGGCCACTTTCTTGACAGTTGACAATCGCCGCGCCTTTTCGTTTATGTATCCATTCGCCATCAAATGGCGTTTCAAGAATAGGCTTTGATGTGGCCAAGAGGTGCTGCTGTGTGCGGCAATTGGTGAACTGCTTGGGTGGCGCTGCATTCGTAAACGGAACTTGTGGACGTGTGTAGGGTCGTTCATAAACGGGGTTTACGAAATACAAGTTACTTTAAAAATTATACAGAGCTCGCGGGAAAATAAAATTATTTATATATGCGCGTGAATACGTTATTTTAAAAAACAAAACTATAACATGTTTCTGAGTGTAGTTCGGGATATGGATGACAGATGGCGTGGAAGGGCATATTGCAACATATGGTGCACTTTTAACCCACAAGATAGCAGCACCTGGTTTGAGAGTCTGGAAACTTTGGATTTTTTCGTCACATTTGGATACGTATCGTTTTATTGTGCATCTCATTTTGAACACCTATACATTACTATTTTATCACGAAGTTTCGTTTCTAAAACTAAAAACTGCTGTTTTATGACCACGTAAAATAAAATGTATTAATTAATGTACGAACTCTTTCTTATGCGCGTATTTTCTGCTTGTGTGATGTGCTTCGGCACTGCTCTCAGAATAGCCAACGTAATATTAACTTTTGTTCGTTCGTGCATCAGCTGATACAGGATTTTGTAAATGGGACGTTAGTTGTTTTCAATATATTAAGTTGCCACTCACTGACTGTCAGAATGTGGCCTTCTTATATGAAATGAACTATACCTGTCTTTGTTAGAGTGCCTCGGAACCTCAAATATGAATTACACAGGACGGTGTATATATCTTGGTTTTGTACAGGGATCCGAACCTTGGATGAGGACACATACGGACCTGGCTGATAGGGGGTGTATGTGTGGATTTCTGCCTTGGTGATAGCCTCTTGGAACCCCGCCAACTCTGCTACATTTAATATTTCCACGTCCATACTTGCTGTTGATCGACAGACTCAATCTTCTAAGGAAACGAACATGTTTAGATGTTAGCTTTCTGTGCTCGACTCGTACTGACTCCCGGTTTAGCACAGTCAGCCTCTTTTATTACTTTAGTATGCGTTCGCTTAAATTTCAGACCCATCTTTCCTTAAATGTAAGCACAACATTATTTCCTCGCCTCGGAAATTAAATCAAACGACTGTCTTTGTCTACTATAGAGACTACAACTTCCTGTACATTCTCGGTCACGACCAGAACGTAAAAGGGCATCTTCAGTACATCCACCAGCCTGGTGGCACCGTCGCTGAAAATTCGTGTAGTGTTTGACTAGGCTTGCCGTTGAGGTACGATCTGGTAACCAAATTACAGTTTATTCTTATAACTTTAATGGGGAAGATGTTTCCAGCATGATCAATTCATGCATTTTATTCGCTTCGTATTTTACACTCTCAAAACCCAGCATGGCAGCAAGTGTATCGCTTTGCATGAAGTTTATCTGCACAGTACAATACATCTCTCTGTGTGGTGTATTTGCATTACCATGCAGCACTAACATCATATCCGGCCCCAGCTCATGCTAATCCGTGGGTATACGTACCTCTCCTGTTACCATCATTGACCCACTATATACCCACTAATCTGTGGGTATACGTACCTCTCCTGTTACCATCATTGACGTAACAAAACATGCAGTTGGTGGAATGTTGTTCATATAATTTATGATACATCACTAGACACTGGCTGTCAGAAAGGTGCACTCGTTCGTGAAATAGAATAAACTGTAAATTAAAAACTGTAGAATTTCCTATTAACCATATGGCAATATGTAATAACAATTTTGCAATTTATAGGGCACAGTCCAACTACGTTCCTTTGTTTCTCCGCTATTATTTTGGTAATGATAACTCTTTAGAAATGGATTTACTGAACTATATTAATTTGAAAACATTTGGTACAGCACAGCAAAATTTCAATTAATATTTTTTTATATAATTTTTTTTTCCAATTTTTCTTGACTCAACTTCTCACAATAAATTCATATAACTTGCTGTTTACAATTACTGACTTCAATCAATCAAATTTACAATTACCTCAAATTAATTAATGTAATTAAATAATTAAAAATCAGTCCCAACAGACAGTGTTTCAAAACCTATTCCGTTATAAATTATGTGTCCATATTTGACAGTTCCACTATTTACAATAAAATCCTTATTAAATGTCTATGTCCCACCTGTCCGCGATGTTCTAGAGTTCTCCGAGCGCCTTCATGCACAGAAGGCTTCACTCGTCGGGTTTCACGCCCTCTCGAACATTCACACCACGAACACCTGATCCGCCGTTGTGTCGCACTTGACTTCGCGCCCGCACTCAGCCAAAAGGCTTCTACTCAGATTCTCTGCAGTCCCGCGGTGGTTTGTTTTTATAGGGTCATAGGCTGTCATCCAGAAATTTCGTTAAGTCTCGCATTTCGTCGAGAGTCCTAATTCCCAGAATATTCTTGCGCCTGGTCTACATTTGTCAGCTTCTCCAGCAGGAGGAGGAGGAGAGGTTGTGACACCAGCCAGGTCTCGCCGCTGTCAATCATTCCCTGGCTACACAAGATGATGCGTAGGGGGTGGGGGGTGGACGAGTAAGCGAGCACGTCAGCCTGGGTCCGGGAGGGACGAGGTGGGTCACCCCAGACCGCACATAATGGAAGCACGCAACCAGTCCGAGCTCCAGCGCATAAAATAGTTATAGTATCACAAGTGAGTTGAACTATGTGTAAATAGAATTTTAAAGGAGCAGCGAATTCTATGTTGTGTTTGTCTAGTTTGCGTTTTCTAATAGCGATTGTGACAAAAAAAACCTGCCCATTGGATAACATTGAGTGTCCACTCTGTACTAGTACTATATATGCTTTATGCATACACGCAGGAGGGGAAAGGCATTCCTTAGGCCTGGTTTATTAAATAAATGCAATCACACAACATTAGTAAAATTGCAGCGATGCAAGAAAGTGAACTCTGAAAACTTTAGGCACCAGTTTATAAAAGTTTTTGCGACTTTTATAAACAGGCACCTACCTAAAAATTACAGAGTTTGATATTTTGCATCGTTACGATTTTGCCAGTGTTGCGTTATTGCGATTTTTATAAACCAGCCCTTGGCATTGCCTTATCGGCAGCTACCTATGTACTCGTACACGTATAGCCTAGCATACGTCACTTGTCGGCACAGAGATTCTCAAATTCGGACGGCATTCTGATATAGAGAGAATTGTAAACAAATATTTGCTCGGATTCACAGCGGAAAACCTGTATGTGCGGTAAGTATTATCTACGACATTGTTCATAATTATCCTGTACGTTTCATCTTGAAGCATGGCACAAGATTGAGAAGTTTTGTTTTCAACACGTATTCGTTCATTACACTCTCATGATTGTGAAATTAGTTACAGAAATTACACAACACATCCATCTCTCTATGCAGTATCACGATTTACGGGTATGCACTCATAACTATAGTAATTCATTTACATATGCAGTATATGTGTGCACACACATATGTAGACGTAAATAACTGTACATGCATCAAGTGTTATACTTCTTTCGGACGCAAACACCTGGCCGGTATGTGTAAAAATGTGTGTCTGGCCATTTTAAGACGAAACAATTTGTTTCTGACAGGATCCACGGCGCGGCGCCTGCAAAGCTACAAGTGTTCAGGAGTTAAATTTTTTTCCAATTTTGACGAACGTTACTGATGTTTACGACATTTAACAGCATATAATAAAAAACAAAGAAAACTGTATACTACTGATAACAATAGCATTGCAGCTTTCGCTAAAACTCCAATGTCAAGAAATCAAAACTTAATTCGAAACAGGAAGAACAGACCATACATATTTCAATTGATACTTCTAGCGTACTGACTTGAGTCCATTTTTGTCCAACAAGCGGTGAAAAGTGAACACATTGGAACATCCCATTAAACGA
Organism: Clitarchus hookeri; assembly: GCA_002778355.1. NCBI lineage: Eukaryota > Metazoa > Arthropoda > Insecta > Phasmatodea > Phasmatidae > Clitarchus > Clitarchus hookeri. The sequence goes on along the minus strand of NQII01002234.1, from coordinate 201,604 downwards.
GGTACTTCACACGGTGGGCGGCATTGTGTTGTATTGTTTAGAAATTGTGGTCGGGAAATTAATGGTGGCAACCCACAGCTATTTTCGTCCTTATTATAGGGAATGTGAAGGCATCCATAAAACTACCTTTGTCAATTGTAAGCACAGCTTCATGTATGGCATCTGTATTTCCCTTTACTTGTGGCAAAATTTGTTATTGCTGGGTGTAATTTTTCCGGATTGTTTGGCCTATTATTTTATCATACTCTTGTGTATGGGTGATATGAAGTCGCTTAAAATAGACATTTTATTGTAGGAGAATCACTGAAAAGAGTCGGATGCATTTAAAACGGATGAATGAGAACAAGTGTTTCATGTGGGTGGGTATCCCTGAAATCAGAGTAGAAGGGCTGCTGGAAGCAAAACATTAAGCAACATTTTCTTAATTTAATGGAAAACATTTTTATGAGGTAGGTTGAATCTCGTCTTATTGAGTGTCGAACCTATAGTTAAAGAGAGTAAAAGTGTATTTCTCTATACTTCCTTTCTCTCTTTATATTTACTGATATCCGGGACTTTTGTCTGACTGTGAGAATGGATGGAGACAGCATGTTTTAATCAGGATTTACGGATGGACGAAACATTCCATTATAAAGAGCACTTTGTTCTTTTTCTACCCACATTTAACAATGTTGGCGGAATACACGCACCGTGTTGGTTTTTTAAATACCAGCTTAGGATCTATTTTTATGTGCATATGTAAAATCGGCATTGTCATGGACCTCATCACTTTATTCATTTATTAGTCAAGTTTAACTGGGAAAATGGTACATGTGTGTGTATGTTGCTAACTTGTTTACTCGTATACTTACACGCATAAAGCAAATTAAAAATCACTTTATGCTTATTCAAATGCTACACTCGTGATTCGACGTTGAAATAAGAAACTATTTATCTCAACTCATTTCCAACTCTACAGTGACCATATCAGTCACAAGGTGTCTTCTTAAATATAGTGCAGTTAAGGACAGATATTTTTTTTTCCAAAAGTGATTACTTTACCGTTAACACTATCACTTAATCATAAAAAAATTAAATCTTACAGTATTAGTGAAATTACTTTCCAGTTACATCTGCATTACAAAGGTTTTTGTTTCACTCCTTAACGCACTAGTTATAACTTCATATACGCATGCCTTGCCCGGTCCTATAGTTCATTTCATATAAGAAGGCCACATTCTGACAGTCAGTGAGTAGCAACTTAATATATTCAAAACAACCAACGTGCCATTTACAAAATCCTGTATCAGCTGACGCACGAACGAACAAAAGTTAATATTACGTTGGCTATTCTGAGAGCAGTGCCGAAGCACATCACACAAGCAGAAAATACGCTGTTAAGAAAGAGTTCGTAGATTAAATAATACATTTTATTTTACGTGGTCATAAAACAACAGTTTTTAGTTATAGAAACGAAACTTCGTGATAAAATAGTAATGTATAGGTGTTCAAAATGAGATGCACAATAAAACGATACGTATCCAAATGTGACGAAAAAATCCAGTTTCCAGACTCTCAAACCAGGTGCTGCTATCTTGTGAGTTAAAAG
>NQII01002234.1:91303-199968 GCA_002778355.1 Clitarchus hookeri | reverse complement strand
CCAAGCAGTTCACCAATTGCCGCATGTAGCAGCACCTCCTGGACGCGCTGACTCGCCACATCAAAGCCTATTCTTGACACGCCAGTTGATGGCGAATGGATACATAAACGAAAAGGCGCGGCGATTGTCAACTGTCAAGAAAGTGGCCTTCTTATATGGTACACAGTATAACTCACGAAGTTGGTAGATTTGTCGGCCCTGTCATGAATGACCCTGGTGTGCTACTGCGATATTGCACGAATAAACTACAATACAACCGGGGTAAGAAATACATACATATCCAACACCAGCAGTGAGACTTAAAATCTTCTCTCTGTGTGTGTGTACACACTCTAACATGAATGCACCATTTCCCACACCCTTTTTCTCCCTTTCTCTTGTGCACATGCACGTGCACACAACCACACGATTTTTTAAAATAATTGTGTATAATAACAAGTATTACATTGTACCTTACCGGTATTTATTTAGGATATTTAGGTGTAAGCCACTTCTGTTTTCCTTTTTCTTGAAGGGAAACCTCGTGCCTTTTTCGACTGGAGGCTTCTAGTGTACCCACATTCTTTTACTTTGATCGCACAACCACTGTAGAGCCTGCAAGCACTTGATCGTAACACACCTGGCAGCCATGCACCTGAACCAGACTGCAGAACGAGTAGCGAGACTTGTGCTGGCCAGACTAATCAGTGCGCGTAACCCCCACCCTGTTCCTTCCCCCTAGTATGACAGTACAGTAACTTCAAATGCTTGTCTGACAATTTCGGTACAGTCAGGCTGTTCATGCGGACTATTCGACGTAATTTCTTCCAGTGGACAAAATATTGCAGCCCGAAATGAAAATAACGCATATTTAGTTTCTCTTTGAACAGATTATATTCGTATTTGGTCACTTTATATTCTCCAAAACATTTTCTTTAGAAGTAAATAGTAATGTCTATATTCCTACATGAAAAAAGGATACTTAAAGATATTTTAAATTATGGCATATTACAAATAAAAATTCAAAATTTCACAAAAATATTTGTCAAATAAGATATATAATACTATTTATTTTATTTTATTTTAATATTATTTAATTAAATACGTACATTAATCTATCACATATAATACAATCAATAAAAGAGATACGACTTATTTTCTTTTAAATTATGAAAGCTGCTCTAGTATAGTTTGGTAAGCTATGCATTTGTTGTGCAGTTAATTGCAGCTCTATGAAGAAAGTGAGTTTAAGGAAGCCTTACAGAAAATTATTTTTTTTCTCCATAAATTGCGTAAACGATAAAATGAAAATTTTATTAATCGTTCACTAATATTATTCCTTTTGAATCACATTTTCATTGATTTTACACATAACCATTCCTTTCAAATGCCATTGTATAGACAAGTACATGCAATAAAATGTTTGTTGTGTGCTGTTCCTACATTTTATTGTGTTTTACGAATGACAACCTCCTTAATTGTAAGTTTCCGGTAATTACAGATTGAAATTTCAGTTTGAAACTGAGATAAGTTAAATGTGTGTGATTTACATAATAAAATTATATTTTTTGCTGCATGGCAACAGGCATAATAACATCGACCTGCAATGGTCGGTTGCTGATGATCGCATTACTTGCATCACTGTCATTTTTACATGCAGCAGCAAATGCTCGTAGCGATAGGCAGACACGCGTCCCCTCCGCCTCTGCTGGTAGGTAGGTGCTCAGTTCTCTTCCAACAGTTTACAACCCATTACCAGGCCTGTTATCACGCACATCATTACCTCGCCCTCCCTGTTAATTCATCTTTCGACATCTTCATGTAGTTCCACTTTTAACCACTGCGCTACGAAGGCAGCAGCTTCCTAGTTATATTATAGAATTATTTTTAATTCCAATGATTGTACGTTTATTTTACATGTTATCGTTACTGCGATTGATTTATATGAAATTATACATTGATATCTTTGTATTTGTGAGGAAAAAATGCTGTATTTGATGTTATTATTAATTTAAAAAATAAATAATCCAATTAACAGGTGTAATATGTATTGTAACTTATTTTCATAAACGTAACTGTTAGCACACCTATAAAATGTTAAATATTTTCTCATGCAAAAGTATAGAAAATTGTTAACCTAATTAGATGAGGTATTTTTTAATAAAATCAATTTTGTTATTCATCCAGAGAAGAAATACGCCCATTTTTGGTTAAGAAATGTAAATTTTCGTTATTAATTAATAACCTATCAGAGAGACTTACTTCGTTGACATATTTTACACTGAATAAAATATAAACATTTATCTCTCACATGAAACTCAAGCCATATTTACCGGGCGATTTTGGAAGTTTCTACAGTACTTTTTAAAAAGTTGTGCATTTACTGTGTTGCTGGTTGCATCACTACAAGGAAATCCACTTTACTTCCACCTTAAGGACGTCTGTTAAGAAAGAAAGGATTCCAACGTCGGAGAGAAAAAATAAACAGGCTCAAATTGTCCGAATAAAGAAAAATGAAACTCAGTGAAAAGACGAATGAATATTGGAAGAAAAGAAAAGAACAAATGATACTGACGCGTGGTTCCGAGATACTCTTATGGAAATAACAATAATAATAATAGTAATAATGATAACAATAATATAATATAAAATGGACACAAGTTTTACTCACTGTTTGCGCGAGATTTTTTAATGCATTGGTAACAATGTTTCGAGGTGAAATTGAATGGGAAAGTGAAAGTGACACACTTCTTCTTGTACCTCTTGTGTATTATTTGCGTAGTATAAGTGAAACAGTTAGTGTATTTTTAATACCTTGAAACTGGAAAATCTGCAATTGCAATGAGAATTGCAGTTTTATATTATTATTGCATGTTTGTTTTGACGATAGTGGAAATTAAGTGTCTCGATGTAGGGTTATTTTCTGTTGTTGAACGTGAAGGTAGGCATGTAAAACGTTTTTTTAAGTACCGAAATATTAGGCCCCTCTCTGAGTGAGTAGTCGGCAGTTCGTAATCGTCAACTGGAATTCGGCAAAGCACTGTTAGCAATGAGCAGTCGACAAAATATTTGCGTAAATAAAATTTATTTTGTAAGAAAAAAGGAAAATCTAGATCTCAAAAAAATAAATATCTAAAATGATATAGGTATTTAAACCTTAACTTACCAAAAGTTTTTGAATTCAAAATTTTTTTAATAGGTTATTATTTAAGCTGTATCTTTTTTATCGTGTTTAAGGTTTTCAAATATAAATTTGGCTATCGTACAAGTAAATCATTGACTATTTAAATGTAATCTTGGAAACGAATCTTTCTATCTATTCGCAAAAGCGTAAATTGCACCAAATAATTTGGGTGTATTTGTTTTAAGGTTATATTTGTGTTGTTTGTTCATAAGTTTCTTTCTCTCTGGAAGAAAATGTCTGGAAATGACGTTGCAAGTATAAGTTCTGATTGGCAAGAAGCATCTTGCAGTCGTGCATTCGGCAGTCCCAAGATCAGGTTCACCGATCTGCAACTGCTCGACTGCGGGTAGCCGACTGCACGACTGCTCATTGTGAAAACCCATTTGGATACACATACATTAATTATCTGACTGCCAACTGCCGACGGGGGCCTTAGTTAAAATTTTTTCTGGAGGTGTTAATTTTTTTTTTGTTTGCAACTTTTAAGGTGATGATCTGCAAATGTTAAAGCAAACTGGTGGTCCAAATTTAATTCGAAGTAGAATTGCTTCAAGACGACAGGAAAGATCTCGGGCACGAATGTCAAGAAAATCGACTTGTTATGGTAAGTGAAGTTTTGTTATGATCGAATGAAAACCATATCTGTAATAAAAAATCGCAGCTTTTACGAAAACTTGGAAAAAAATTCAAAAAAATGGTATGTAGATTATCAACATTAATTATCAAGCTGGATACGAATTTTGTGGGGGCATTACAAAATTACAAAATATAACTGTAACGTATTGTGAAGTTAGGTTTAGTTTGGTTAGATATGTTGTATTTGACTAGGTGCCAGCAGTTCATTAGTCCTTAAATTTCCATGCTAACATGCAATACTATACAGTAAAATTCACTACAGTGAATACCTACAATTTGCATGTTAAAACTCTACTATACTGCCCATTAAACTGATTAAACAAAACATCAATGACATTACTCCTTCATATAAGCAGCAGATACACTTCCTTGGTGATGTATTGCTTATAACTCGCATATAGGACTAGCTTACCTTCTATTCTAATGAGTCTAGCTTCCAGAAAGATTTGTATTTCTGCCCAGTAATTAGATTTTTAACACTTAACATAGAAATAGTTGCAAAGAAATGCTACTTTTAAGCATCATGAAATGCACTCACCAAACCACTTTCAGAAACAATAGAATATAACCGTAAAAGGTATTGAAATCGCTAAACCAATTGCCAATTTATGCTTATCTGAGAAGGGTAATTTTCTAGATTAGGGGCTTTTCTGAAAATAATAAAAAAAACTCCAGAAAGTGGTATATTTCGACTCTACTAATAACGTAGAACACGAATATATTGGGGGCATAGCTTTAAAATAAGTACAACATATTTTAAAAAATTGAACAAGTTTGTGAGGTGACTGTTTCTGACAGTTTGTTTACGTTTTGAACGAAACGTTTTATGCCAACAAAAGTTGCATTAACGGGTTCTGCATAGCTTACCTTGTTGATATTCAAGACGGCGTAATGTTAAAATAAGTAGAACATATTTAAAGAAATCGCGAAAGTTGATGTTTACGCCTATTAACGTCTGCCGCCATTAATAATGGCTGCGCATATCATATTCACGCAATCTACCGGGCGCATAAAACATCACGAGTCATACGTTAGTATGCATGCAGGCAGCGGTCGTGGTCAGTTCGATGGTGCTTCGTTCGTGATTTAAGACGGAAAAAAAGCAAGCAAGACTACGTTTCTGCGTAATATTAGCCTATTAACGAGTGCTTCTGTATATATATTCGGCTGTAAATGAGTGTTTCAGTGCGTTATATTCGCGTATGTGGTGCTTCGTGAAAACTGTGATTTCATCTAGTGATCTGACGTTGAATGGGCCATTGACAAGAGTATGTACAACCCGCCTACATTGGTGAGTGCATTTATATTATTTGTGTGGGTTTTACGTTCCTTTAAATCCCTAAAATCCTAAATTCGTAGTTTAGTGTGAAACCCACAAATCCTATCCGGTAGCTTAACGTGCAAATGTAGTTATATTACGTAAGTCAAACAAGGCTTTTTCCGGACGTTTATACAGCACAATTTCACATTCTTTCTATACTAACCTTGGATTATTCGTAGGTAACGCAGAACACGACTATAGTAGCGTCGTTAACGTATGACTAATTGTATAATATGTGCCCACCTAACCGAACAGAACCTAACCCCACGATGGGTGAATCACTATTTTACATTTTTAAACTAACCTAGGATTGTAGCGATTTTAACTAACCTAGGATTGTAGTTACTTAAAATAACGTAGGATTATAGGGTTCCCATGTAGTCTGTGATTGTAGGGTGTTGATCGGAGATTTTTTTAATATTGTATAATCTTATATTACTGTACAACCTTACAATCCTAGGTTAGTTTAGAGCCGTACAATCCTAGGTTAGTTTAAAAACGTAAAATAGTGATTCACCCATCGTGGAGTTAGGTTCTGTTAGGTTAGGTGGGTACATGTTAGGAAATTCGTCGTACGTTAATGCCCCTAGTATATTCGTGTTCTACGTTATTAGTAGAGTCGAAATATACCACTTTCTGGAGTTTTTTTTATTATTTTCAGAAAAGCCCCTAAACTAGAAAATTACCCGATTTTTGAGTTACAACTTATGATTGGCCTGTCTTTTGTACTATTTAGTAGATCATTGTGTTATCGATAACTGAATGCTTACATTGGAATGCCCTCTGTTCTTGTGGTCCTGGAAGCATAGCGACACAAATTTATGCAGTTTTACTTTTCTAAAGCAATTTGTGGATGAATTTTACAGTTTTCCTGCTCTTATATAAATGTAGGCCTCAAAGTACTGTGATTAAAAAAAAAAAATTTCATGATTTTTACTCTACAAAATTCCTAATCGTCATACTCCTCCCCAATATTGCCAATCAATCAATTTTATTCATCCAAAAGACCATACATAATAGTATAGCACATGTCAAATTTGCTTTAAAAAAAAATATTATATAAATTTTAATGAGTTGCTAAACTATGAAAATTATGAATAATTTACAGGATAATTTCTATATTTAAAACTTAGACAAGCTATATAAATGTTGCTAAGCTATGAAAAATCACAGGACAATTTCTATATACAGTGAAATCCCGATATTTCGCATCCCAATTATTCGTATATCCCGCTAATTCGTGCAAATTTGCCGGTCCCTTGAGAAAATCCCTTTAATTCGTAAAAAAAACAATGCATTTCGGTCCCTTCAATAATACGTATTTATTTTGGTGCTCAAGCTGAATTAAAACTTCTTATAATTCTTATTTCCAACTTAAGAATCTCGTTAACTCGTAATGTTTTTAACCCTAGACTGTACACCAGCTCTAAATTTAAGCAATTCGGGCAGGGGGTAGGACGTAGGAGGGTTTGAAGGGCAGGTAATGACGCAGAGTAGGCTGTGAGGCGATGTGTCTGTGATTCTCAGAACTAAGAGGCGCCTTGGTGTCTGGCCTAGGGTTATGAGAGGGTAGGAAGGAGCAGAGCGAGTGAAAAGTTAGTCAGTTCGGTCTTAGCCATGCCTCCGAAAAGAGCTAATAAGTGTCTTTCCATTAGAGAAAAAAAAAATCATTAACGCTGTAGCCGATGGTGATAAAGAAATTGGCTTGTCCAAACGTTATAACTTTCCTCCTTCCCCAATAACATCAATTCTGAAGAACAAGGACAAAATTGCCTCCCAGACATCAGGACATTGATGGTGAAGGTGATGACGAAGATGATGTGCCGACAATTACACCTCAAGTGGCTAAACAATACGTCAACAACATGCGCCATTTCTTAGCGAAATCAGACGTTGGTGATGAAGTATTTTCTGATTTGAACATGCTTGACAAAGCCATCGAAAATACCCGTCTGCAAGGCTTGCTTGCACCAAAAGCAAATTACAGATTTTTTTAAACGTAAATATTTAAAGTATTTTTATTGAAGTAATTATTGATTTATATATACATATGTCTTCATAATATGTAGCCATGCGTTTATCATTACATATTAATGCAAATTTGCATTAATCTCATTATTATGAATTTTTCTTTTTTTGCTCCTGATTATTAGTAATCCTGCTAATTTGAATATCTCGATAATTCATATTTAACATTGTCCATTGACAATACGAATTATCGGGATTCTACTGTATAAAAACAGCTAGCAGTGAAAATAAATAAAGTAAAATAATGCACAAAAGTTTTTTTTTAAAGATACACAAATGAATTAGACATTACTAATAAAGTACTTTAAATATAAACAAACACCAATATAATAAAGTTTGAAATAGGCTATATTTGCAAAGACAAAATGTACTAAAACAGCTGTTGTGTAATAACATTTTTAGATTAGAAAGTCGAAAATGCTTTGCTTGAATTTTTTGAGACTTTATTTTTTTGATATTTGTTAAAGATCCCACCTCCTTTAACATGGAGAGTATTATAAATAATTGTATGGTTTATTTCTTTTATATATACATTTTGTTGTTGTCAAGTATAGTGTAAAAGAATTTTTCATGTTTTTCCGAACATATATAGTAAGGATCCATCAATATATCTGCCTATTTTTAGGATATCGGTATCGGTCAGTATCGGCCGCATATTTGCCAATATTTTTATTTTTACAAAAAAGTTGATATTTGGTATTTAGTATACCTACAAAACATACAAAGTGATAAAACAATTAACCAAAGCTTAAACATAATGACAAAAAACGTGCTTACTACATTATATGCACTCATCACAAAGGTACCACTCAATTGATTTAATGCCACAAATCAATGTTTCCTTTTAAAAATGCAAGTTCTTCAACAATATGTGGCTTAAGTCGGTTCCTTAATTGTGTAAGCACTTTGCCAGTGGTGCTGAATAATCTTTCGCTTTCAACACTGTATGGAGGGGGCGACAGGTATGCTCTGGCAATGCTAGCAAGGATGGGAAAACGTTCCTTGTTGTTGTGCCACCATTCAAAAACATCACAGGTATTAGAAATTAGATGTTAGTCTAAATATTTGGTTATTTCACTACTTTTTTGTGCATCTTATTATATAGCTGATGTGAAAATATGTGTATAAGTAGAAACAATGTACATGGTTTAGATTTGAAAGTAAGGGCGGTAACTGATTTTTGGTACATGCACTTAAATTTTTTTAAGTACGTATGCTTAATGTATAACAAGGCGGCCATGCACTTATCAATGCATTGAACTTCCCTTTGTCAAAAACCAACAGTTTAAGCTGTCCGACTAAAAATCGATAGCATCTTTCCTCTTATGTTTTAATGGAGTTATAGGCCGATATTATCGGCTTCACTTGACCGACATATCGGCTGGACCCATATCGATGCATCCTTAATATATAGCTATGTTGTAAATGTAAGTACAAGGTACAGAAAGAATGTTAATTTTTTTGAAAAGAGGACTACAATGTTTTCGTGACTGTTGATTCAGGATTATTCTGATGGCTCTTTTTTGTAAAATAAATATTGTGTTTAGTTCATTATTGTTGTGTCCCGAGAAAATTATTCCATAAGTAATAAAAGAATGAAAATAAGCATGGTAGGCAACCTTTAGACATTTCTCATCTCACTACATTTGGCAGCAAGCTGTCTAAGAAGAAAATAAGAAGTGCTTAACCTTTTGCTAATATGTTCAGTGTAATATCCCCACTTTAAATGTTTTCCAATAATTACACCCAAAAATTTTGTTGTGGATACTCTTTTTAATGGAATCCCACTCATATGAATATTTAATGTAGCTATTTCTCAAAGTGAGTACTGTGAATATTACAATATTTAAGATGCAATTACGATTCAGCATGATTGGTACTGTCAACACATATCATTTAGTAGATTTTTTTTTTTTTTTCAATTTTTATGAAAAGGCCTTTTTTTTTATAATTACCTGTAAACTCATTTGGCCATCATTTTGGAAGGTAGTATCATGTGAAAAAGTAGAAAAAGTAAGCTTTTGTGTTCTATCTCCGCAAAAAATTAACTGATATCTACCAAATTCAGGCAACAAGTTATTTTTTGTAGTCCATCTAAATTCATATAGCTTAGGGGGTAGTCACACATTTTTCAAGTAATAGCCATGTACCTAAATATTTTTGTGTAGTATGTCATATGTTTCAAACAATTCCAACAAACTTAATTTATAGCAAACATTGAATGTGCCAAAACGTAACTGTTTTGATCTCTATTATTATGAAGATAGCCTCATATGAGAAAATGGAGCTTTTTGCCATATGTCAGGGACCTTTCAACTGATTCTCATAGAGTTTTGCACACAAGTAGTGATACAGTAGGCCAAATAAACTTACACGTTTCAAGTGTGTGTGGCAATATTTACAATATGGTAGCCATATAAATAATTTAGGCAAGTTTGTAATCTATTAAACAATTTAACCAATTTAAATTTAACGTTATATGCTGAGAGTATCTATTTGAAGCAGTAGAGATCTTCTTTTGGGCACCTTCTTGTAATATAGTGCCAGGTGACTAAATGTAACATTTAGGCTATACCTCTGGAAGCAATCAACTAATTCCCACCAAATTTTCCACACAAGTAATACTACAGTAGGACATGTAAACTTACATAATTTAAGTGGGTCAGAATTTTTTTTAAATGGTTGCAATGCAAATTATTAAGATAAGTTTGTCATACCTATTAAAAATTTTGACATAATTTAACCAAATTTTGTATTTTGACAGTATCTATTAGAAGCACCAGATGTGCTTGTACAGAGCCTGTTTTAGGTCTTTTTTTTTTTACGATAGCACTGAATGTGAAAAGAAGCTTTTGTGGCATATCTTAGGGAACCATTCACCTATTTCCACCAAATTATGCACACAACCAGTGCTATGGTAGGCCAAGAAAACTTACATGTTTTCAAAATGATGCTGATGTTAATATTCGAGTTTGGTAAACCCAATCTACCAAAACTTTAGACAGATTACAACTGAAGTTGATGCTACGAATCCTACTTCAGTTATGCAGTTTGTTGCACAAAGCGTTCTGGGTTTGAGTCCCAGGGTAAGACACGTGTGTATTTATTTGTAATTGTCGCACTAATATTGCATTTGTTTCTGATCCCATCTCTAATGATATCTCTGTCAATGAGATATCAAGATCCACCTACACTCTAACCTTTTAAGAACTTCATCAAAATTATTTGCATCCATGTTACATTGGTAACTTCTTGCTTTTAACACAACCCATAGAACAAAAAATTACTACAAGGTGCTTGCATTTTGCCAACATTGTAAGCTTTGCAAATGCTAAATATAGAATTTTCATAACACTTGGGCATATTTTACGAAAAGTTGCGACTTTTCATAATTATGGTTTACAAGCCTCAAAGAATGAACTGTGCAATAAAGAAAAGCATGAAAATTGTTGCATTTTTTGGCATTCTCTGTAACTCTACCAAATGAACGAGTGTTTACAACGAAACAACATACCTAATCCCCACCTGGAGATTACGAACAGCACACTTGTTTACATTCTCTCCAAGCTTCTCACCAGGAACTGCATAACCTACGCAGGTACGTACACAACACATCCTCCCTTCCAAGGATGACTCATTAACAGCTAAAGTGAACTTAATACTAACACTAAACAAAAAACTATATATATATATTTATTTTTTGCAAGGGTTACAGAACACTGTCCCAGTTATTGTAGCATGTAGTCCTTCAGTCTTTCTGACTATCGTCTCACTAAGCAAGGGTATCAATGCCTATGTGATGTGCCTTGTTCGGCCTGATGCTAGCTGCATGCCTGCGTCCCAAATCATCTGAAAGAACTTGTGTCATCTGCATCTTACATCACCATGACATGTTTCCCCACTGCTGAAACCTGCTGCTCACAATTGTTGTTGGATTGGCCTTGAAAGAACTGCTGTACAACATGTTCTGTAGATTGTATACCCTATGCCACCTGAGCATGCCTCCCAGCACCGACTTTGTGATGGACGCAGTCACCATGGCTGTCTTCACGTAGCTGCATCTGTTGGCAGTTCCCTTGCCAAGCAGTGCTTCCTTCCGATGTTGGCTACACTTGTGAGGAGTATCGAGGCACGCTCTACTCTCTGTGCAAGATCTGATCTACATGGCGTCTGTGTTCCTGAACAAAATCATCTGTGATGACATATACGAGTTGCCCACTCCAGTGATTTTCCCTGGTGGCCGCTTTACGCTCGCACTGTAAGATCTGTACCACACAGCCGTGTTTACCTAAAAGCATCGCTTCCTGCTGATGTTTGTGCTGAAAGTGCTTTCACAAGGTTGCCAGCTGTTTGTCGTATCTGGTCCAAGGCGGTCCTTGGATGACGTCCTATCAAGAGAGCGGCTGGAGTTTCTTGACTCATAGTACCTGGGGTGGTGCGCGGTGCAAACATTCTGGCCAGTCTGGTCTGCCAATCACCCTTCCCAAGTTTTTTGTGCTTCACTTTGACCGTATGAACCATACATTCTGCCCAGTCATTGCTTGATGGGTGAAATTGTTTTTAACAAATCAATCCAACCGCATTTCTCCTTGCAAAAGTTTTCAGTTTGTGCGACTCGAAAGCAGAGCCATTGTCAGACACCATATATTTTGGTATACCATGGACAGTGAACATGTCCCTCAGCTCTTGGACAGCTGCTGATGATGTTGATGGAACCATTGGCAGTACCGGCATTGGCCTAAAAAGTTCTCAACATCTGTGTCAATCTTAGGCCACTACATGTAACTCCACGGCACTGCTTTCGATTTCACTAACTCATCATGAGCTGCATCTCATGTTTGTCATTCCACAGAACTTGCTTCCTCCCTTGTCTGGGACAATTCAGTTCGCCGGGTCCAGTAAGGTCTGAGCTTTTCCTTCACTGTTCCACTCTCTGGCCACCCAATGCTGGAGTTCTATTTTACTGCTTGCAGCAATGGATTTGTCAATCTTGCTAACCTAGAGGCCTCAATTTGGGTTGGGGAGGGGGTCTGGTAGTGCTTCCAGCATTAAAACATAACCTATGGCAGGAATTTCCATCTCCGGATGCTCTAGCGGCAGCCTGCTAAGGGCATCTGCATACCCAATGCTTGGTCCTGTTTGGTACAAAATCTCATAGTTAAACATGGAAAACCACAAGCTCCACCACAATAGCCTTGGGGATAAAATGTCTGGGGTTTGCATATTGGGGAGAACAAAAGTGGTTGGTGGTTTGTGATAATTGTGAAAGGTTGTGCTGTCACACATTGTCTGTAGTTTGTAATGCCAAACATGACAGCCAAAGCCTCTTTGTCTAGTTGTGAATAGTTTTTTTTGTGCTTCTGCAAGTGCATGACCCAAAAGAGATGGCTTTTCTGCTACTGTCGCCTTCCATGTGTGCAAGCATTGCACCCAGACCATACTCAGGCATCACACATCAATCTCCCTTTTTTTTGTTGCTTCATAAAGCACCAACACAGCATTTGACTGAAGAAGCTTTTTACAGTACAGAATTTATCTTTGAGGGTCTTAGTCCACTCTCACTGCCGTCCTTTGTTGAACAAGTAATGTAAAGGTTCTGCCACGCTGGCCATGTCATAGAAACGGGTCATAGAAATTAAGTAATCGTAGAAATGGTTGTAGCTCCTTTTTGCAAGTGGCATCTGGAGCATGGTGAATAGCTTTAACTTTAGCTGATGTTGGGTGTATTCTCATACTGCCCACTCTATAACCTAAGAATTTTACTGATGGCTTTGCAAACAAACACTTTGACTCCTTCAACCTCAATTCTGCTTCAATACAGCTGGGAACCTTATGTACCTGCTGCCGGTGTTCTTGATTGGACTCTGTGATGAGAATATAATTTAGTAGACACCTTCTACCATCTCCAACATAATCAACAAAAGCACTTACGTACTCACCTCGTGACTGAAAACGGCATGAACGTTGGTGACACTATGGAGAGAAAAAGCACATTTGACTCAAAATAGTCACTGAATTGTATGTGTAAACAGCAGTTTGTCAATATACAATTAAAGGTAACAACGTTTTGACGTGAATACGTTATTAAATTTGCAACCATAGTGGGCAATCCAGAAAATCTAATGATAACAAAATTGGGGGATACAGTTTGACATTGCAGCTCCGAATCTGTCGTATACATCTAAAATTCAATTACATCACTCGATTTCCAAAGGATCAAAGAATTTGTTACACTGAGTGAGGACTGCGAAGTGTTGCGCACGCCGGGNCCGCCATTTTGAGTTAGTTTTGCAGCATTTCATAATTTCCGTGTAGTATAACTTTTGACACATAGTAGCCACGACTCTTGTTTAAGTTTTAATCAACAACCCTTGTCGAGATCAATTGATTGAGTGTATAAAACATTTGTGTGGCGTGGTTATGGTAAAATTGTATGAGTTTAAAGTAAAAAAAAAAATTTAAAACTTAACACAAAACGCGTCAAAAAGCCAAGTCAAAATACAAAAGTCACATACGGTTGGAAAGAGCATCTCAATAGCAATCCAGTGATACCCATGAAACCCCATATGATCGAGTGAAGCGGTGCCGGGAACGTAAAAAAATATTTCCCATTAACGTATTCACGCAAAACAAACGGCTGTGTCTCAGACACAGCCACACCCCATTTTTTTTTTGACCTTGTCGTTGGCCATAAATTCTTGTCAACATTATAGTGCACCTTACATATTTGAAATGAAATGACCAAACACAAGTTTTAACTCAATAATCTGGTGTGTTCACACTCAAATGTAACAATTGTCAACTCCAGAAACTCAAATCTTATGCATACTATTTAGATACATATAAAACTTCATACAATGAAATTTGAAAAGATCCATAAATCCATTGCTTTCCTTGCACCACAAAAAATCTGCATCTTAATTAACAGTAAAATGTAATGATATGGCTGCATTAATTATTAAGCTTTACTGTTGTACGTGTCGGTTCGGCGTTGCAGGATGAAATAACATGGCGAACATGTAAACATGTTTTTGGGTGCATTATCAGTTTTTTTCATCGGAATCCATGGAACGTATTATAAGGCACCAGCAATTTTTCAGTACTTTAATCTTTGCGTAAGCCAAATAGGTTGATATAACATTCATACTACTGATAGGTATTTTTACGAAAGCTGATTCTTCATAATTATCGTATTCATATGTAGCAGGCTCCTTACTTGTGCTGTAAAGACAATTTATATAGAATATCAAACCAGTGTGGTGTGTTTCTGGATGTCAAATATAAATGCAGAGCAAAGTGACACTATGTTTAGGGGATGCAGTAAATAATTCACAGATGTTGGCCTAGTATTTTAGATCTATCAAGTTTGCTTAACCATTTATAAAAGGAAATTTTTGAATTCAGTAAAAAGCAAAAAAAAAAAAAAAAAATATTTTTTATGTAATTTAGCAACTTTTCTGAAATAATTGGCAGTGGTGGCGTAGTTATTAAGTTTAGGGGCTTTTCTGAACGAAACGTCCTAGACCAACAAAAGTTGCATTATTGGGTTCTGCACAGCTTACCTTGTTCATATTCAAGAGTGTGTAATGTTAAAATAAGTAGAACATATTAAAAAAAATTGCGAAATGTACAAGCAGTTTGCTTGGTTTGTTTACATCTATTAACGTCTAGCGGCCACGGATATCATTATAGGCATTTTAACTGTCAATTTAAAAAAAATAAGTCGCTATTGCGTCCTTGCTAGGTTTAGTTGTGCCGTCCCAATCCGACGGATTTAAAAATGGAGAAAGCAATAACGAGTGCTTCTGTGCATTATATTTGACTGTAAACCAGTGTTTCATTGCGTTATATTGGCTGAAAACTAGAGATTCAGTGTTTTATATTCGCGTATGTGGCAGATTTGTGGATCACGGTGTTTCGTCGAGTGAGGTAAGGTTGAATTGTCCGTTGACAGAGGAATTATATCAGGTGAGTAAATTGATATTCTTTTAGTGTGTTTTACAGTTCCTTTAAATCCCTGAAATCCTAAATTCGTAATTTAGTGTAAAACCCAAAAAAAAACCTAGGTTAGTGTAAAACTCTACAATCCTAGGTTAGTGTAAAACCCTAAAACCTAGGTTAGTGTAAAACCCTACAATTGTACGTTAGTGTAAAACCGTAAAATCGTATGTTAGTGTAAAACCGTAAAATCGTATGTTAGTGTAAAACCGTAAAATCGTAGGTTAGTGTAAAACCCTACAATCCTAGGTTAGTGTAAAACCCTAAACTCCTAGGTTAGTTTAAACCCCTACAATCCTAGATTAGTTTAAAAATGTAAAATAGTGATTCACCCATCGTGGGGTTAGGTTCTGTTTGGTTAGGTGGGCACATATTGAGAAATTAGTCGTATGTTAATGCTCCTCGTATATTCGTGTTCTGCATCTTTAGTGAAGTGGAAATATACCATTTTCCGTGAATTTTTTTTTATTTTACAGAAAAGCCCCTAAACTTAATAATTACCGGTACATCAATTGAATATAACTTTTTTCTGTTCTGTGTTTATTATTACATTTATTTGTTTATTATTTGTCACTTTAAAAAATTAATGGAGCTGTACTAATTCATATTTAAAGGTAACATTTGTCTAGTGGTATATTGGCTCCAGTAACATCTGCTGGGCTCGCATGATGTTGCCAGTGAGTGAACTTGGTTTTTAGTATCTCTGGTGGTATTGCTAGATACTTTGCCAGGCTCTGTAAAAAAATAAGTTGTTTTTATTTTACTTTGTGTAACGTCATTCCATTTTTGTTTAATTATAATATATTTAATTTTAAATGATCCTCATACAATTCAAAGGTTACAGTAACTTTTGACAACCTATATATTTTATTTATAAATGCATTTCTGTAGGAAGCAGACATGGAGATATTTGGGTGGCTCTTAACATTGAGGTCTTTAGAGCCAATGGGAGTGAAGTGAGGTGAATATGGAACAGCACTTGAATGTAAAGGCGGGGGAAACTGAAGATCCCTGAGAAAAAACGCCAAGGGAGTGACCGCGCCGGGAATCAAACCCGGTTTGCCTAGGTGGGATGTGCGTAGTCTGACCACTACAACACCATGACCCCTATTTATGAGGGAATTTGTAAGATGTACAACCAGGAGATAGAACATTAGGATGATTTTAGGTTTACTGGGAAAAAAGAGAACCACAAAACAAAATTGTAAGTTACAACTGCTGGGATGCAGCAAAAACGGAATACTGAGAAAGTTCCGATAAATACACTTCCAGCCAGTTATTAAGATAAGTTACAAAATTGTCATTACATGGAAATATTTCTATTTCTAAATAGGAAAGAAAAAAAATATTTTCTAAAAACCTAACAATTTTATGATATTAACTACAGAGTGTTTTTAAGATATAAGCTAAACTTCTCTTTGGGGAATGATTATGCAATTTCTGCAGAGTCAAAAAATAAAAATTTTCTGATACCCCCACTGGTAATTATTAGGTTTAGGGGCTTTTCTGTAAAAAAAAAAATTCACAGAAAATGGTACATTTCCACTCTACTGATGATGCAGAACACAAATATTGACCGTTAAAATGCCCGTGATGACATCCGTGGCCGCTAGGTAGCGTGGAATCAGCAATACGCGGCCATTAATAATGGCGGTAGACGTTAATAGATGTAAACAAACCAAGCAAACTTCTCGTACATTTCACAATTTTTTTTAATATGTTCTACTTATTTTAACATTACACCCTCTTGAATATGAACAAGGTAAGCTGTGCAGAACCCAATAATGCAACTTTTGTTGGTCTAGGACGTTTCGTTCAGAAAAGCCCCTATACTTAATAATTACTGATGTACCTATTTTATTTTATTTTGTTGTTTGGCTTTTTATTAAATATGCTACTTTTATAGTGTATATTCAAGGGTTGAAGAGGTATTAGATGACATGCACCTATGGTTTGCATGTGTGTGTTTATGTGTGTAGTATGCTAAAATTAAACTCATTCGAGATGTGTAGCCATTGGATAATAAAAAAAAAAAGATAATGAAACATTAGCAAATTTAATTATGTCTACTACATAAAATGTTTCTTAGAAGTCATCCATTCTGTTCAGGCAGCCGTCCCATTGTTGGTTAGCGCGATTTTTATCCACAAAGAAAGGTTTCTTTTACTGCTTGAACCAGATTTGAACTGCATCATTCAAGTCATTATCAATGGTAAATCTTCCCCCAATTAAAAATTTCCTTAATAATCCAAAAAAATAAGTCAGATGGTGACAAATGTGGGCTGTAGACAGGCTGTGTGCTAATGCATCACCCGTATGATAGGCAGTCATAGGGTCATTCCACATCAAATCAATGAAAAAAACATTTTCAACCTGACTCCTACATATTTTTATATGTTCATGAAAGTATCTACATCCTAAATTCCCAGCCTTCTACTTTGTTTGGTTTTGACCCTGTTGCAATTGGAAACTTCCATTTTTCCATTGCTCACAGTTTATGTAAAGTGGATTACCTCTGCTCATTTGCAAGTCGCGCAGTTCTACAGGTGGTCTTTTCATAGGTCTTTTTGTGGGCTTTCTAGAAATAGATACAACTAGGTTTTAATTTTATTTCTGTTCAAGGTCATTCAAAATAAAATTTGACCTTGAATTTAAAAGAAGAAAAAAGTAATTAAAAAATTTTGCAAAAATATTTTTTTTCTTAGGTATATTTTTACGTGCTTTCCAAATTTGAAGTTGGAATGGCAATAGTTTCATTGTATATTTATATGTGAGTATATAATAGATCTGACAACTGCCAACTACCGTACTTTTATAAACACTGTTTTACAAAATATATAAGCAAAAATAAATTTGAAACTAAGAGTTATATTTCCGAAGAAAGTATATTTGCGTAAATTGATAGGTTGTAGATATTTTTGGTTTGGCAAGTAATATGGAATGAAAATGAAAGTTATATTTGGTTCGCTAGTCTTCCAGTGAAGAAGCTGTGAGCTCAGAAAATATAAATTTGCTGAACACATGTGATAAGCAAATTGCCTTGCTTGTTTGAGCTCAGTGGAGAGGGAGAAATTCTGCTGTGTCCATACAATGAGTAATCTGCTAGCTGTTGGGTGAATAAACAGGTTGGCTCACATCCTGTTTATCTGCTAGCCATTATCATTTTGACCTTTTCTTAT
This sequence comes from Clitarchus hookeri, assembly GCA_002778355.1. NCBI lineage: Eukaryota > Metazoa > Arthropoda > Insecta > Phasmatodea > Phasmatidae > Clitarchus > Clitarchus hookeri. Next base: position 181,643 of record NQII01002234.1, on the reverse strand, counting down.
TCAGTTTTCTTATTCAATTTCACATGAAGGTTGACTTCATGTGAAATTGTTCTCTTCCCAAGCAGAACACTCTGTTCTTCTATTAAAATAATAATTCTTGTGTTAAATACTAGCAGAGCCAGGGTAGAAATTGGTTTTAATTAACGATCCAAATAAATACTTCTCAAGACGCTTAGATACCCCTTCGGCATCAGCAAAAGATTGGTGTCGCGTGGTAGTATAACAGTGTCATGCCAATTAATATGCCTGGTGCTTAGTGATGCCTCAAAGTCATCGGCATCTGGAACTACTAATAAATCTCTAATATAATGCCTGTGCCCTCTTCTAAAACACAACCCAATGTTCCTGCAGTTTACTATATTCAAAGGTCCCACCAGAAGTGTTACTTCTGGCAACATTACGTCTATGCAGCACAAACAAAAAAAAACACTTCCAAGGAAAACTGAGGGAAAAAAACTAAAAAATTACAAAATTAAAACACAAGAAAATAAAATACAAATTAAATAAGACTGAAAAGAATGAATTACAATTTAAAAATTACTAACAGAAGTTTACAACATAACAGTTTCTCAAAAAAACAAATGTATTTAGCTAGTAAGTACTGAAAATACTATTCTTAATAAAATGGATGGGTGGTGAAACATTACCATTAAAAATTACATTAATACAAAAACAAAAAAAAATATTTACTAGGTACAATGAACAAAATTAAGTTAAAATATAAATATTGCACAAAAAATTACGTGAATAAAAACTATTAAAAAACTATTTACTGGAAACATAGTATTTATTCAAATATTTCATAATGAACTGATTATAGTGGGAAGGGAGAAATTCTACTATGTCCACACAATTGGTTAAAAATAAATATGGTTCTATAACTAGATTTAATACTTGCTGTGTCAATGCTTTAAAAAAAAAAAAGACACATCAAAAACAAAAATTGAGATCTTTTCTACCATGGATGATAGAAACAAATTGTGATTTCAGTTAGGAGACAAAGTGTGTTATGTGTGTAGAAAACAATTGGTCAAAGAACCACAATCAAACCAAACAGCACTTTCAATAGCTACATTATCAACACAAAATCCAGGTGTTGTGTTTGACTCAGCTGAAAGCAGTGAAAATGATATTAATACTGAATAAATTGGAAAGTAAGTCAATACTCCTTAGAAAACCTCTCCCTCAAAGTCATTAAACAAGAGAATTCGTTCTCTGTGTGAAATAACAATAAAATCTAAAGGTAATTGTAAAGAATAGCGGCTTTTTTGAAGGAGACATAGTAGACCCACAAAAGTTATATAAATGGCGTTTGCACACCTTACCTGTTTCATATTTACGAGGGCGTAATGATAAAATAAGCAGAACGTATAATATACGAGGAGTACGGCTACTTTGTTTATGTCAGACGCCATGTTGTATAGTGCTGTAATGCTGTAGTAACGTAAACAAATGCGAATCAGCAGTCACCTGTTTGCTGTGGACATGTAGACGTTACTGTGGGTTGGTTGCAGTTTAGATGCAATACAGTGCGGTTTATGGCGAGTGGAGTGTTGCTGCGCACGAGTTGTGACGTCTGAATCCGACCATGCGAAGGCTTGTGATTTTAGAATGGAGTGTGCAAGTACGAGTGCTTCTGTGCGTGACAGTCGTCTATGTGGTAGGCGTTACCTGGACGTTTGCCAGTTTGTTGAATTAACGTTGTTTTGGCCTACCTAGGTGATTAAATTCACATTCTTCCGGTATGTTTTAGTGTTATGTACTTTAAAATCCTAAAAGCCTAGGCTAGATTAAAATACTTAAATCCTAAGCTAGATTAAAACCCTAAAATCCTTGGTTAGATTAAAAATGTAAATTAGTGATTCTCTCATTGTAAGGTTAGGTTAAGTTAGGTTAGATGGGCACATATTAAGAAATTGGGTGGACAAATGTTAAATTGAGGGGTTCTCATATTTTCTGTGGGTGTATTTTTTAGTGATTTTACCTCACAATTTCCCTCATCTTCATTGCGCTCCCCTCTATTGTTTTTGTGGTTTGTAATCATAATATGTTAATGCCCCTAGTAAATTCAAGTTCTGTGTAATTAATAGAGTCAAATGTACCACTTTACGGGATTTTTAAAATTATTTTCGGAAAAACCGATATTTTTTACAATTACAAATCTAAAAGATTAACTGAAAAGACATATCCAAAAAAATGTTAAAATAGGTGCAAAAAGTAATTGGAGCAAAGTTGTTAGGAATTGGTGATGCTAATAGTGATTGTGAGATTTTACAGCAGTTGAAAGTAAAGTACAACTCAACCACAGATTGTAGAGTGAGAAAATATTAATAACTGCTCTTCCAAAAAGCTGGACCTTGAAAAGAATGCAAGACGAATTCAACGTTCCTGACTACACATCAAGAATAGTGAAAAATGTGGCAAAAGAGAAGGGGGGATTTTATGTTCACCAAATTCGAAACCAGGGAAGACATTGAATAGAAAAACTGCAGAGAAGGTATTAGAGTTTTATGTAAGTCATGAAATTAGTTGTTTCATGCCACAAAAAATGACTTTAAATCCTTTAAAAAAAAGATGGTGTCAAATTGTGTGCCCAAAATAGATTAATATTAAACAACCTAAGAGAAGTTTATAAATTGTATAAAAAACAGAGTCCAGGATTCAAAGTAGGGATTTCCATGTTTTGTGAGTTACAGCCTAAAAATTCTCATTTGACTGGAGCTAGTGGTACCAACACTGTGTTCTGTGCATCAAAATGTAAATTTTATGGTAACAGCATTTTGTAAACTGCGTGACATAGGAGATTCTGCTAATCCTTTTCGAGATTATAAGGTCTGCATTAATGTTTGTGTCTGTCCCGTTTCATAGAATGTCAAGAATTCCCAAGAGTTGTATCATTAGCACTTAGGCCACCATATGTAACTACACGACACTGCTTTCGATTTCATTAACTTGTACAACATCTCCAGTTTTGTCATTCCGCAGAACTGTTGGTACAATTACTTTGCTTCCTCCCTTGTCTGGGACAATTCAGTTCGCTGAGTCCAGTAAGGTCTGAGCTTTTCCTTCACTGTTCCACTCCGTGGCCACCCAATGCTACAGTTCCGTTTTCTGCTTGCAGCAATGGATCTGCTTCGGTCAATCTTGTGAACCTAGAGGCCTCAATTTGGGTTGGGGAGGGGGTCCAGCATTAAAACATAACCTATGGCTGGAATTTCCATCTCTGGATGCTCTAGCGGCATCCTGCTAAGGGCATCTGCATACCCAATGCTTGGTCCTGTTTGGTACAAAATCTCATAGTTAAACATGGAAAGCCACAAGCTCCACCACAATAGCCTTGGGGATAAAATGTCTGTGATAATTGTGAAAGGTTGTGCTGTCACACATTTAATGCCAAACATGACAGCCAAAGTCTCTTTGTCTATTTGTGAAAAGTTCTTTTTGTGCTTCTGCAAAGTACGTGACCCGAAAGAGATGGCTTTTCCGCTACTGTCCTCTTCCATGTGTGCAAGCACTGCATCCACACCTGGGCACACAAATGGTTTCCTCTCGAAACCTAAGCACATAACAGAGGCCATAAACGACAGGAATAGGTCTATAATGTTTCTAAACTCTCGAAAGCAGCGTTGTTGAATTGTCAGTATGCCTTGTTAGATCAGATCTACTGTGCGTTTCCGTCATCTGTAATTTCTTAAAGATGGCCATCCCAATACGAAGGAGGACATGGGGTTAGGGGCACAGGTGTGACCTCCCACTATTCTGGATTCGAGTGCCATCCAGTATCAACACAAAAATCCTCATAATGCCAGCACACACTAGAAAAATTGATCTGATTATTGTATGAAGAAGCACAGCCATCTGAAAAGTAATACAACTTAAAAGGTTTTTTTCCCATTTTGTGACTTAAGGAAAGGTATCAGTTTCTTTTGAAACAAGTGCACATCAACAGTGTCATGAACTAAGCAATCAGAAATGACAGCAAAGCTTATATGGTCAATACTTCCAGTTTGAGAATTCCTTAAGTAAATTGCTACAGGATGAATGGTTACTTGAGTGTTATTCCAGTGAAGTGACTGTACTTCATCTTGCAAGATGAATGAATAATTTTATACCAAATCCAGGATTACCAAGAAAGTGTTTTCTTCAAGGTTTTCTTTTATATGTTTAAAACTGAAGACTGCTGCTTTGCTATGAAAGAATGGTGCACAAGTACTTGTAGTTTTTCAGCAAACAATTCTACAATTATTTCTGCCTGTTTAGTTACAGTTTCTAAGTGGCATCTGTCAGTTGTTAGCCATTTACAGTAAGTGACAGTTTCAATTCCATTTTCATAGACAACCTCTTGAAAGTGTAGAGTTCCAACCAATAGAATATAAAGAAACACTTGCAAACCCTAAGCATTTCTATAATTATTTTGACTCATCTGCCACTGATTCCCCAACAGTCACTCTGAAATTAATAATTTATGGCTGTACGTCTTTGTAAAATATGTTTAAAGTTCCAAAGTAACAAAAAACTGAGTATAGGAAGATGTATTTAAAAGCAGTAACTGTGGAGAAAGTAAATTCATGCACTGAAATATTTTTGTTGTAACTGCCATAAAATTATTAGAAGTTATGTGGCTTCAGGTCCTTCATTCATCAGATTTTTAGCACACCATACGCTGTCAACAGTAGGAATTATCAAGTAAAATATTTTGAATTGAATGATATGCTATATTCCTAGCCATACCTTGCAAAATTCTTGGGCATAAATTGCTAAGTCGTTTGAAAATTATATTAGTACCCTAACAATACTAATTGTTACTCTTAAATTTTTGTTATTGCGGATATGAATTTGTGATGTATATGTTAAAGGTTTTGTTGAAAACTGGCAAATGGCTGAACCATTTGCGGGAATAAAAATGTAAATAAATAAATAAAAATACAAATCATGTAGAGTTCTGTCAATGGGCACATCATCACATTATCGCCAACCCAAACTTATTTTTGTATGTTCTTTTTTACCGATGAATCATTGTTATGTGAGGAACATGCATTATTGGGCCGTCGAGAACCCACAATGGTTTTGACAGGTGGACCATCAATGTCAATGTAATGCCTGGTGTGGGATGGTTCGTAATAAGGTTATAGGTCCTTACTTCGTAAATGGTAACCAAAATGGCAGAGAGTATGCCACTTTCATACAAACAATTCTTCCTAGTCATCTGGAGGCGATACCTCTAAGGAACAGAACTAAAATGTTTACCAGCACGATGGATGCCCAGTGCATAATGCAGAGTATGCACGTTGTGTTTTGGACCGGAAATATCGTGGTAGGTAAATCAGTTGTGGAGGACCAGTTCATTGGCCTGTTCGGTCTCCTGACCTTAACCCACTGAACATTTTTCTTTGTGGCGCTGTCTATTGAGATACTATAACGACTCCAGAGAGCATGTAGGAATGTATTGTGCTTGCTTGTAATGCTTTTCAGTAGGCAACACTAGAGGAATCAATGTTTTCATTTATCCATCTACTGAACTTGTGTATCACTGACAATGGTCACTACTTTTAACATCTAATCTGAATTTTATATCTCTCGCGGTACCCATATGGATAGTATTATAAACGGGCAGTAGAGAGCCAACTTCTGTGTCGTATTTAATGTTCGTGTTATGAAAGTGTACATTTTGCTACGTGTTTAAATAGGTCTTGACGAGCTTCATTGAACTTTTGACCAATAGATATATGATGCCATTTAAAAAAACTGATGTTAATACTCTTATCTCACTAATAAATAATGCCAAAAGACTGATGCCCAGCAGTATTATTTCCCCCTTCCAGTTAACAACCTTTGTGTGAAACACATTTACATTTGGAGCCCCGGTACAGATTTATTGTGGGTGGTCAAGATAAATGGGACATCTTTTATATCCCACAGCAATATTTCAGTAAAATAGTTTCTCACAATGAAATTACATACAGTTTTATAAATTACACATTACAAAAGTAATTTACATTTTTATAACTTTCTTATGCCGATATGAGTACACACAAGTACGGTGTTCACATGTCTAACTTATTACGTACTATGTACAGTATGTCCATTTTTCTGAAAAATTGATATTATTTAGATAACTTTTTGTGTGCAAGGGAAGATACACAAGCTTACATTACAAATCCTGCACATCTGAGTTTACTCTCTCTTCTGTGGTATGTGTTTGCACACATGGCATTGTCTCTGTGGAGTCTTCTTGGCAGCTGTTGGCGATACTGGTTCTGGAAAGTGCCTTGCACTCAACCTGAGAGGGTCTGGAGTTCCAGCTTTGATTTCAGTTGGTCATCCACCTTTTGAGGAGATGCGCGCAGTGCTGTATTCATCTCAAAGTTCTCACAAGATTTAGCCTATAGTCTTAACAGTTTGATATTGTTGCCAGTCTTGTGATTGTACAGAATACAGGAATTGTACACAACTAAGTTCAAAATGTTGAAGAATAGTTTCTGATACCACTTCAGCGATTTACGCACACTTTATTATAATCAATAACAGATGCTGGTTTCTTCTCAGTGCGCAGCATTTCAGGTTTGTGAATTGTTGAGAGCATGCCACTTTCTGCCAGCATTGTTACTGTGTGGTAGACAGCACAGTCATCCGTTGCCACTTTCTGCAGAAAGTTTGGTGTTGACCTTCTGTTTGGCCTGACAGTATCACAAGCGCCAATTTTGTTTTCTAATAAGTACTGAACCAACTTAGGGCTTGTGTACCAATTATCAGTAAATGTTGAATGGCCTCGTCCTTGGTAGGGAGCAGTAAGGGTTTTCACAATCGACCCAGAAATACCTAGAGCTTTATCCACTTCAACATTAGTAGTAGCCCCAGTCTATATCAAAAAATCTAAAATATACCCGTTTCGTAATCACACATAACAAATAATGTTATGCAGAATCTGTGGCGCTTTGAAGGAACATATTGTTTGAATGACAAATGGTCTTTCCACACAATGATACTTTCATCTATGCAGATGTTTTTACCTGGCCTATAACTAGATTTGAACTTCATTTTCATGATTCCACGAGTGCACTAATTTTGGTATAGCCTCTTGCCATCGGGTTGGTTTTGGCTGTCATAAGAATGGAGTAATCTAAGTAGGAGCAGAAAATGATTTTGGGACATAATTTTCTCAACATGGGTGTTGAGAGTATGGGATCTGTAGACCAGTAGTCTTTTATATAGTTTTTTGTGTGCGCCATTAGCAGAATCATAGTTAAAAATTTATACATTTCTGATACTGTAGCTTTGGTATATTTTTTCAGTTTATAATGTTCCCTTACTTAAAAATTATTTGCAACATGCATATAGTGTTTATCTGTTTCACTAGCAATGTGTTCAAATAAGTCTGGATCTAACATTTCCCAGAAAACATCTAGCTCACATGGATTTTCTGGAAGCTGTATATTGTCAGTTATTCCTGAATTATCATTATTAAAATTAGGTTTATGACCAGGGAAGAAACATGATCATTGTGCCACTGAAATGTAAAAGGCATATAACTCAAGATACAAGTGTTTTGTGTACTCACGCGAGATTCCACACCATTTTCTCCTGTATTATTTTCAAATGCTACTGTCACTACAATCACTTGCTCATTCCCAGTTTGCAATGATTTCTTGCAGTTCTTTTTCATTCAATGCTCCTCGCTTTCGTTTAAATGCCATAGCAACAAGAAAATAACTGTTTTGTTTGTGTGTTCACATTCTCCACCACCAACACTACAAATTTGCAACTTACTGTGAAATAAAATGTTTTTTTCAACAGAGATAAATGTATTTTTGTAGTTACTTATTGTTTCATTAGCCAGCATTTAGTTGACTGTACTATTTTCATTCATATTTGTGATGGTGGGAAAATGTATTATTTTTCATTTTTTCAGGATCAGCAAAAATGTATTTTGCTTTATAGTCCAGGTACTATGACCGGTTGAGTTTATTGTAAACTAAATGCCTCCCATTCATGTAGTTGCTTCACTGCATAACAGATAGCCCAAACAAACATACTAGTGAATTTTTCATTGCAGCAAAACAGGTATCGTGAATGTGAATGTTTTAACAATACACTAAAGATTATATAAAAATAAAGCTCCTGCAGTGGTTCTGAACTTCACAAAATAGTTGTATTGTACATCAAAAGATGGTAGAAAACATTTCAGACCAAAATTAACACACAAAGGTAAATAAACTGGCTTGCTCTCCAAAACAAAACTAGAATCGTACATATATGGCACAGTTAATTACACACGCATATGTACGGTTATGCTCACCAAAGGGTTAAAATATAATTTTTCCTTTGTAACTAATATCAAACTTTACATGCAATGAAATTTTCGCTGAGAAATATATGACCGAAATTGACCTTTAACAAGAGTGCTAAAAATTACTAATATCCCAAACACTCTCAGTCTCTAATGACCTCACTGTCAACAAGATGTTAAGCCCAACTACCTATCTACCTTACCAAATACTGTATGTTTTACAACCTGTTTAACAGTTTTATATAGAAAAAGCATACTACATCTTTATTTACAAAAATTCCTCACTCTGATTTTTTTTTTTTTTTTTTTTTTTTTTTTTTTTTTTTTTTTTTTGAGAGCTCAGTTTAAGGCTCTCGCCTACATAGGGCGAAAGAGGTGCTCAGCACACAAAATTGGTAGTTTTTCCTTGAAGTATGGTGGCGAAACTCAGAAACATTCTTTCTCCCCCTTCCCCAGGCCTCCTTTACAATGGGCATGGGGGTGAGATGGCTGCAGTTCCCCTCTTGTCATTCCTGCTGTGTCCACTTTCTTTCCTGCGCCCTTCTTTATGGACGAAGAAGCAGCGAATGAGGAACTTCGATGATGGGAAGGTTCGCTTCACAAAAGATTGTCGTATACGATCCACGCACTATGATATGGCGGTCAAGAGACAAGAGTAAAGCAGGAGCATTTGTTATTTTTTTGAATTATCTGTTTTGTTTTCAAGTGACATTGTTAAATGCACAAATAATACAATTCAATTCAAATGAAAGTGCTTTCGAAACCTAAACACATAACAGAGGCCATAAATGAAAGGAATAGGCCTATAATGTTGCTAAACTCTCAAAAGCAGCATTGTTAGATTGTCAGTGTGCCATGTTAGATCAGATCTAGTTTACTATCCAAAATTAATTACGAGTTTCCATCATCTGTAATTTGAAGGACGACGTGGGGTTATTTATTTTTTTTCCCTGCAAATGGTTCAACTCAATTTTTTTTCTTGATAATTCCTACTATTGACAGTATGGTGTGCTAAAAATCTGGTGAATGAAGGACCTGAAGCCACATAATATCTAATCATTTTATAGCAAGTACAGCAAAAATATTTTAGTTCATGAATTTATCTTTTACACAGTTTCCCCTAAACTCAACTTTTTTGTTAATTTGGAATTTTAAACATTTTTTGCGAAGACGTCCAGCCATTAATTATTAATTTCAGAGGGACTGTTGAGGAATCAGTGGCAGGTCAGTCTGACAAGAAAAAGAACAAACTTCACCCAAGTGTTCTGCTGTCACACCATAACAGACTGCTTTACGACACACAGCACCTGTCATTGCATCACCTGAATACCTTTGTACAAAACAAATGGTCTTTAAATGGCCTACAATCCTGCAATATTCTACCTCGAATAGCTGTAATTTGGTCTCCATTAACTGCTAAAAATGCAGTTTCAAGGTGTAACATACAAATGGCATTTTTACATTTACATGGAACAGCCACAAAGTCAAAAAGTTTCCAATTTGCATCTTTTTGAACAATTGGTACTTTAACAAATAATTGATTCTCAAACACCTGACATTTACTTATGTGTAATTGGTAATAAACCTGCACATCTTGTTCTGAAATTGCCAATCAATAACCATCCTTGTTAATAACATCATTCAATTGTTGTAATTCAGACTTGAACTGTGTAGGTGAAATTAATACTGCTGATATCTTATGAGATCTACACTGATCAAAAATCTCTATGCGATAAAGAGTATGTGTTTGCTTTGACATAAGAGCTGCCAAGAAAAGTTTATCCTCTCATACTTGTAAGTCCTGTACTGTACCAGAAAAACTTCATTCACTGAATTTCAAAATTCTACTAAGAAACTTGTAATGTTGTGGAATTTGTCTTTAACTTTATCAAAAATCTTAGCCATAACTGAGTTTACTGTCATTAGTTGATTAAAAAGGTTAGCCAGCGCTACATGATTTACCAAAATTTTCTGATTTAATTCCCTCTAAATGTTGACTTAATTCTTGCTCATTTTGAAAAGAACATCAACTTGATTTGAAGTGGCCACATCATAGCACCAGTTAAGTGCCTCGCCTAAAAATGTAATGCCACGTTTTCCTCTACGCAGTTCATCCGAATATACCAAATCCTCACCCGATGCTTTGTTTAACTTATTAACGAGTGTGTGACAAAAATAAATGGCCTTTGATTTCTTTAATTATTGAACGAAACCCTGGCAAAGTAGTTGTGCTGCCTCTCAACGTCCTATTGATCAACTCTGAATTATCTGGTAATTTTTTAGGCCATGCCACTTGAAATGAGACAGGGATTGAAGACTTATACATTGTTACCTTAGACCAAGGTGGAAAATAGGCACCCGCGACCACTCCAACAGTCATCTCCTCCAGGGATTCCCGAGCCATCAGACCTAAGAGTATCAGCTATTGCAGCTACACCCTCGCTGCCATCTCGTCCACAGTTACAGCGACCAGTCTCTTTTCACCATCCACGTACTTGCTCGGTGATCACTAGAACCCACAATTCACCACGGGTAAGCTAGACTAATGGGAAACAGATTATCCTACACACAAAACTTGGTTCTGACTACCCAGGGACACAACTCGCATAACAAATAAATAGATTAAATAATTTATTATTATTATTATTAGATATGTCAAACAATTCTTGAATTTTTTTTTACCCTGACTTGCGAAAGTATAAAAAAATTTTCCAATAAAATGCTTAAAAAAGAATTTAATAAATTCTATGTTAAACTGCTAAATTAAGACACCCAATTAGCCAGCCCAAATGTTAGAGAAAACAAAAAACAAAAAAATTCCTAACATCTATAGAAAGGTTTTAACCTTTCAAAATTTATAATTTCAAGCTGGAGCTGGTTTCCAATACGCTTTTGCATCCGGTACAGGTTAGAAGACAACTTTTTCACCACCACGGCAGGGCCGTTCCAGCGGTGGAAGAACTTCGGTGTCAGGCCTTTTTTTCTGACTGGGTGAAGAGCAGGACCTCCTGTCCTGACCTGTACTCGATCACTCACCAATGTTGGTCATAGGATTGCTTGTTCTTCTCCTGTTGCCTTGGAAGATTTTCCAGTGCCAGCCTTTGGATCTGCTTCCACTTAGCCGTTTACTGTCCTCTTCGTCCACTCTCTAGACTCACCTCTGAGGGCAAAACAAGCTCTCTCCCATACAACTCAAATGGGGAAAAACCAGTACTTTCTTGCCTTGCGATATTGTACGCAAATGCCACTAATGGCAAGTACACATCCCAGTTCTGTTGTCACGAGGCTACATACTGTGACATTATAGAGGCCAAGGTGGCATGAAATTTCTCCACAGCACCATTACACTGTGGTCTATACCCTGATGCCATGGTATATTGTATATCTAACAAGTGGAGCAATTCTGGTACTACCTCTGAGCTGAACAACTTACCTCTGTCTGTCAAAATTTTACTAGGGTCCGAATATCTACAGGTCACATTCTCCAACAAGAACTGAGCGATTTCAGATACTGTCCCCGTGGGTACAGCCCTAGTTTCTGCCCATCGCGTCCCGTATTCGATACAAGCTATCACATACTTGTTACCCTGCGTGGTCTTATGGAAAGGCCCTAACAGATCAATCCCCACGCTATGAAAAGGTTCTGCCGGTTGTAACAGCCCCTCTGGTTTCTGACAAGTACTCTTCTTCATCTGACAATCGACACAAGTGTGACAAGCACCAAAACTGTCGCTTGGTAGAAAGTGTTTATACTGGTGTCTAAAGGGCCAATTTACTACTTAAGTAAACACAGGGCGATTGGAGTTCAAAAACAATCTAGTTTTATTATTCCTTTAACAGGTTCATCGACATACAAGTTCCCTAGACAACTCCCTCCCGTTTATGTACGTGGATTACTTATAGTTCGCGTCGGGGGGGGGGGGGGATAATCTTCGTCGTACTTGCTGGGTGATTCCAGATATTCGTAGCACTCGCGGAACACTACTCAGGGACCTTCACATACGCTGGATGACTGTACTTATCTGTTCGGCTGTGCTGGTAGGTGATTCTGCAGTTGAGGTCCGGTGACCTGGAACTGCCGGCCTCTGCGTCTGGTGTCGGCTGTTCTCCTGGACTCGCTGCGCCTCTCCGGATTCTCGTCGGCGGCCTGCCGATGCGGACTCGCTCCGCGCTCCTCGACGCCCGTCCGCTGACTTCGTCTCCTGCTCCCGACGGACTGACTGACCGCGTTTCTTCGGGCTCCTCCGGTTTTGTAGGTCCTCATCGCCATATTGAACTGCCCCCGCCACTGCCGGTAGCCGCGGACCGCCGTGTTCCCCTGGGTAATCACCCGCGGGCGTGTACTCCAGCTCTCCTCGCTTCTTTTGGTCCCGCGTCTGCTGTTTTGTTTGAGTCGCCAAGTTTCTGCACTCAGTTCCGTCCGTGCGGAAATAATTGAAGGCGTCCTAGTCCTCCGGCTTGGCTGCTATTATTTCCGCCCGCTATTCCAAAAGCTCTCAGGGTTTCATATTGTGGTCAACAGCCTGGGACAAATCGTAGTCTCGCCATTCCTGCCTGCTCGCGGAATCTGGCGTCTGTCCCTCTGTTCTGCCTCGAGGTTTGTTGTTTTGTTCGTCGTCGTGTGAATGCTTCGGGATCTCCCCCTGGACGCTGCACTCGTGTTCTTCCTGATGTCACCTGCTACCGTGACCTCCCCAGGCCGATGGTCGCTTCGTCCTAGCGCTGTCCCTTTTCGTCATGGTTGCCGGCCCTAAATCCTGACTGACGTACCCGCCTGTGAGCTCCACTATAGCTTGAGTACGAACGAGTAAATCTAGAGACGCCGTAGGCGTCAACACCCCACCACTCTCTTCGTCCGTGCTCGCTTGCTCTTTCCTCNGACGTACCCGCCTGTGAGCTCCACTATAGCTTGAGTACGGACGAGTAAATCTAGAGACGCCGTAGGCGTCAAGTGTGTGTATAGGCTTGCACATATTTACTCATCCCTTTCCAATAATACCTGCATCTAATTTGGTTGATGGTTCGTGCTAAACCCAAATACCCATCCACTAAAACGTTGTCGTGACATTCACTAAGGATCTCTGCTTTCAACGACCCAGGCACCACCAGTAATTTTGATCTACCCTTGGGCCTAGGATTACTCTTATACAAAATTTTGTCCTGTAAGAAATAATTTGAAGCGTCCCGTCCCTACTTAATTTAGACTGGGTATCTGAAGGGCTTTCTAATTCCTTTATCAATGGTGCCAATTCAGGATCATCCCTTTGTACCTTAGCCATATCGAAACTCCTCGTGCTTATCTGTGCCTTTTTCCACAGCATTTCTGCTCAAACTGTAAACGTGTGCATGACTTTTGCCACTGGAGTACTTTGTCTAAATTTTATTCTAACATTTTCAAAGCCCAGCGTGTTAACCTGCCTGTACTATGAGCATTCATTTTCAGTTTGTCCATGTAGCAAAGGCTATGGTTGTCTGTAACTACTGTTAAAGGTTTTAGATAAATGTATGGCGTAGACTAGTGCCAAGCACTCTAAATGTGTGATTGGATATCTGCTTTCAGCTGGGGGTCAGGAATGTTATTTCCCTTCTCTCTTTTGCATAAATCTGGCCCCAATATCCTGACCACTTGCATCTGTATGAATTTCTATGGGTTCCTTTTCTTGAAAATGTACCAGAACAGGAGAGGTGGTTTATTTTTCCTTTATAATTTTGAATGCGTTTTCTTGTGCTTCTCATACAAATGCCTGATTTTTCTTAAGTAGTGTTGACAAAGGTTGAGAAAAATTTTGAATAAATTTTCTGATGCTTTTCTGGTCCTGAGAGGTTGGAAATTCCTGAACTGCCTTAATTTTATTTGGATGGGGCTGAATTCCTTCACTGTTTATTAAATGTCCTAATACCTCGGTTTCCTCATAACCAAAAGAACTCTTTGTCGGCTTGAAGAGTGAGATTGACTTTTTGAAATCTAGGCAAAATCTGTTCCAATCTGCCCAAATGGTCCTCAAATGTATTGCCTGCTACTAAAATATCATCCAGATATATCAGACAAGAACCCCATTTCAAACTAGCTAATGTCTTATCCATATAATGGTGAAATATGGATGGAGCAGTTTTTAGGCCAAAAGGTAGTGTTTCAAAACAAAAAGTTCCTTCAGGAGTTACAAAAGCAGTCTTCTCTTGGTCATTCGTAGTTACCCTTAGCTGATGATACCCTGCGTTCAGGTCTAAATAAAAAAAAAATTTGCTCCAGTCAGATAACTTAAAAAGTCATCCATTCTTGGCAATGGTTATTTATCCTCTTTCAGAATTAGAGCAAGTGCATAATATCAATGAAACGGGTCTGAATTTCAAACTTTTGCCTAAAGAAACTTCCTAAAATCAAAATATAAGGGGTGACTTCCATCTTTCTTCGTAACCAACTAGTTTTACAAGGCCGTACTATACCATTCCTGATATGCTCCTCATTCACCTGGTGAAACACGATAAGGAACCGAAGAAAAGGGGCATGGTCCCGAGTAACAGATTAACTACCTCCTCCTCAATTCTACCAATCTGATCGGCTTGCCAACTGAAACAATTTCTATAATTATACAAAACGTCACACAATTTTTTTTTCTGTTCTGAGGGCAAATTTGGATTTATTTCATGCTTTGATTCATCAAATTGAATGCTTTCATTTGCCTGGAACACTGTCATAGCCTCTGGGCTAACCTCTGACATACTTTTTTGTGTAACATAATCAAACAGACATGAGTCAAGTTTCGTATTCCAAACAACATAACTTCAAAATCGTCTGTGTTAGTTACCCACAATTTGTTCTGAGTTTCAACTGACAAAACAGTGCAGGGAACTAAAACTGAATGTTTGTCGAACACTTCCTGATGTTGTTTTAACATAACCTCACTAACCTTTGTAGGTAAATTTTGATTTTGCAGTTCAACTTCAATCAGTTGATGCATACGTGGTGCCAATCCAAAATGTTCCTTCACTGTGACGTAACCTAACAATAATTCTATATTCTGACTTGGTACCTCTAGCAGCAAAGGATTTTCTTGTGTTGCTATTTTAACCTCACTTTGTTCCTGTTGATTTTCTCTTACATTTTCAGTTTCTTGAATAACTGGCCCACTGAACTGTCGCCCATGCTTAGGAATTAGGAAGTGCTAATCTTGACCTAGGACAACCCTGCCCATTGAAAAATATGTGGGCCTGATACTTCAACAAAAAAATCACAACCCAAAAGAATACCATTTATTGGTGCTGTCACAATGCCTACTGGGTAAGTATACAAACTCTTTCCTAATTAAAATCTTAAATACAACATATGTATTAAAGGTTGATTCTACCCAGCAACACCTGAAAACATTCTAGGCTATGCCTCGTGCCAATACTGTTGAGGTATTAACCTATTGTCAACCAACCATACCGTAGTACCACTGTCAATAATAACATTTACAGCTTTTCCAAAAATATTTGTCTCAGTACTGATAATGCCAGAGTTCATTGAGAGGGATACCTTGTTCAAATTAGATGAACCAACCCCTCTACCATGCTTCGTCCTTTCTAGTTTCCCGATTTCTGATTATCTGAATTTGATTTGTCTCCTGTTTACAATCCCTTGTGATATGGCCTGCCTTGCCACAACCAAAACAAATAGGTCTGCCGTCAGCAGTTCTCTGTGGCCTAAATGTGGTACCACTCCTTGCATTGGGTGACACACTCTGTGCCTGATTCTGTGACCAAAATAACTGGGAGGCCTTTTTACACTACTAACCTGATATTTTAATGACTTTATTGAACCCATTATCTCTTGCATTTGTTGACCCAGACACTATTGTTTTCTATAATTGCTGTACTTCACTAGAGCCTGCAGCTCGTACCTTTGTTACTTGTGCCACTCTAGCACTGTCATTCTCCACCTCATCTGAACAAGCCTGCATTAAACTCCTATTCCTAGCATAATACAATCCAGTCTCAATGTTCCTCAAATTTTGAATTGACTGTTGTACTGTGCTATTTTCTAACAGCATTGCCTTTTCTACAATGGTTGGTTTCAGACATCTTAGTATGTACATAATTTTATTTTCCTCAGATATTCCAATATACAGTTTGCTGCACATGCTGAGCACATTGTAGGAAAACTTCTTGATGCTCTCACTTTCTCCCTGCACGCTAAGGCGCAATCACATTTCCAAATCCTCAGCTTCTCCCACTCCAGCAAAAACTGCATTCAATGCTGCTGCTAGAGCATAAAAAGTGTTTATTCCCTCGAGCTAAACCCCTAAACTATCATACCAATGTGCCGCAGTTCCCCGCAGGAAAGTCATACATTTTCTATTGTCCCATTGATTCACCACTGCTGCGCGTTTAGAGTTTTGATGTATTCTGCCACATCCTCAGTGTTCTTTCCATAGAAAAACCCAGGATCAACGTAAAATTTACTATGTTCCATACTGTCGGTGTCGTCGCCTTCTGGATCAGATGTATGTTGTAAATCTACTCCACTAACCTCACTTTCCTGAACAACTAGACTTTCTTCAGCTATCTTACTTTCCTCCTTAACCTGAATATCACCTAATTATTCTGATGGATTTCCTCCTACTGCAAATGCTACACTACTGTCAGAATCACTACCCACAGTTTCATAAGATTCCACTATAATATCTAAAGTCTCAACATCAGTCACTTTCATCCTGAACCATAACTTCCTTTCGCTGAACATACTCCCACTCTACCTAACATGTGTAAACAACTACCGCTGTAGCACACACACACTATCGAGAGATTTAGTAACGAAATTCTAGGCAACCTAATCTCTAGAAATACCCTTTAAAGAACATTACTTCTAAAACCCTTATTACCTTAAATTGTACTTTAACCTATAAATACTTAAAAAAAAATAAAAAAATAAAAAAATTGTCATCTACAAAACACACACCAGGTCCTACACACTCGCACACCTTACATTAATTGTCACCTAACTGCCAAAAAAACTTTTATAAACAATTACTTAAAACACAGAGGTTCCTGCAACCTCAAAACTTAATTAGACTACATTAAAACAAGTAAACTATCTCCTTTCATAGGTCACCTACAACACGAGCAGGCCGCCGACCCGCACGGCTTGCCGTCTACACTCCTACCCTCTCATTCAAAAGAACTCTTCACTTATGTACACTCAAAAAGCTCAAGTATAAACAAACTCACAGAACAGTTACACATTCAAGAAACGCTTGATATCCCATTTGTTCTTTGTTGCAGCACATTCTCAAAACTAAAGCCCGCTGCACACCGGACGATTTTCCTTGCAATATCGCATGCGTGGAGTCTTGCTTGCTGCCAGATGTGCTCGTCCACTGGAAATATTGATGCCTACTTGCAGTTTTGCTGTCTAGTATACTATTTTTTGGTAATTTAAATGGTGCTTTTTTTCTACGCATTTCTTTGCTAGTTTTCAATCTCAGCCAATGAGAGCGAGGCAACATATCACGTGACTTTATTTCCATGGCAACATTATTGTTTTGACAGTGTTAATAACTGCATGGACGAAACATGTTTGTATGCAGTTTTGAGGTTATCAGTGTACTCACCCCAATTCTTTGAAAAGCATAGCCAGTTTTTGTTCTTTTAGGCTAACCATTCTCTTTTCCACAGTTGTTTATTTTGTATACAATTTTTAAATTTTTATGGCTACTGGCGTTACCAGTTGACAGAGTAACTTGCAAGTAAACCCATAAAGTGTGCTGCAAAACCAGTGATGGACCCCGTGAGTAACCAAGGTACATAGCTCTTTGCCTAACTCTTAAATAATATCTTAGTGAAACTCGCAGGAAAAATTGTCCAGTGTGCGCCGGGCTTAAGATTCTGAAGAGCACACAACTTAACTTTATTTTACTCCTTGAAAACACACTACTTTTAGGAAGTTTCATATGAACTGTTTTATATCTTTGTTGATAAAACTATTATAATAGGTGATACGTCCTCAAACATCAGTATTTACATTCTTAATTTTATGATAATTTATGAACAAAAGTAGCTGTAATAGCAATTAAGTCATAATACAGCATGTATCAAAAAGATTCATCTGATTTCACAAGGCTAGAACTTTTACATGCATGCTTCAGGTGAATTTTAAAATATATATAAGAATACAAAGTTTAAAGTTATCTTTTCACAAATGTTCAATTTGCCCTCCACAGGACGCATGGCTTACATCTAAACAGTAGTCAAACTTGTCCCATAATCTGAGCATGTCGGGTGTTACCATAGCCACTGCTGTCACTGTGCGGCGTAGTAGTTCACCTACAGTTGTTGGAAGGGGATACACGTAGACTGAGTCTTTCACAAACCCCACAAGAAAAATCACATACGCTGGGATCAGGCGACCTTGGAGGCCAGTGGTGCAGTGTGCGATCCTTAAGCCCCTTACGGTTGATCCAACGTTCAGGATGCTCATTATTGAGAAATTTTCTGACATGCAGGTGCCAGTGCGGTAGTACTCCGTTCTGTTGAAAAATGAAATGTTCGGAATGTTCTCATAATTGTGGAAACATCCATATCTCCAACATATCCAGATATGAAATTCCCGTAATGGTGTTTCGTACACCTGCTCTTGGGAAACAGCGCAAAACACTTTCATCTTTGGCGAGTAGTGTCTGTTATGTCTATTTGGTTAATAAAGGACTTTTAACCATTTATTATTTAGTAATCCCTTTATGAATACCTCTTGATAGGAACATAAACTTATTCTCTAGACTTACACACATTATCCTTGTCTCTCTCGTAGACTACATTTTCACTACTACTTCTTAAACAGGTATACCAACTGAAGCAGTAGTACCAACTACTGCAACACCTCCCCCTTAACAGGGTTAGTTATTCTTTGTACAGATAGGTCATATGGTTTCTTTACAATTACCGGTCTACCACTTCGAGTAATATAGTTGTCACGCAATGGTAACTTTGGTATCTGTTCAGCTTCACTGTGTTTTCCATACTTTGTAACACTTTTACTTCTTCTTCTAACCAAATTGTCTTGGGCCGATTCAAAACCTTTGTACCCAGTCTGTTATATTCTTCTTACCCTCCCCTCTTTTGAAACTTCCAGAGCTGTGACTTACTTCATTATGTATCGGATCATGTGCCCAATCTGCTATCTCGGTTCCTAACTTTTCTATCTGGTTAGCTAAACTGTGTATGAACTCATCTGGAACATGATAATACGCTTCACCCTTTACTGCACTGGAATGTCTCAGGTTGCTAGTGTTACTTCTACCCTGTTGGTTTTGGCCTTTCAGACCCAGTGTGACAGAGGTTCCCTACTCTGCGTTACTATTACTCCCAGTTTCATCATGTATCATTTTCTGTTCTGGTAACTACCTTGTCTCCTGCCCTAAAGTCAACCTCCTTCCTCCTTGTGGTCTTGTCAAGCCCCTGCTTTACTTTGACCTGCTTTACCACTAGTGTTTCATAAATGCCTTCTTTCACTATTGGTTTAAGTGCCTCCAATGAAATATGCGCTTTGGTCCGAATGCAACAACTGAAATTATATCTGAGCCGGGGACACCTTTAACCCTGTCACCGGTGTACTATTGCGTTCCCTTAAATTATCTCGAAAGTCCCTTCCTTCCATGTGACTTTTCCTGAGTATCTTTCTACTGTTGCCAACTGCTTTCTCAGCCATGCCATTGCTGCAGTGGTAATGAGGGCTGCTAGTATTAAAAGTGATCCCCTAACTATCATAGTATCTTTTACTCTTGTATGACAAAAATGGTACTTTATCTGCTATTAAGTCTTTGGGAAATCCATGCATGTTGAATACATTTTGCATTTTGAGCTCTTATTCGGCAATGGATAGATAGATCTTCAACCAGTGTGAATAGGTATGTAGGAGAATAAGGTAAGTGTGACCTGAATTCTGTAAGTCAGCTCCTACTTTTATGTATGGTACTCTTGGCACTTCATGGGGAATTGAAGGCTCTCTATAGTTAGCTGACCTGAATGTCTCACAAGTACTACACTTGATAACCACACCTTCAATTTCTTTTGAAATGCCAGGCCAGTAGAACAACTGTCTGGCCCTAGCTTCTGTTATCTCAATACCGCAATGGCCTTCATGCACCAACTTTAATAGATATGACCTTAATGCTTTAGGGACTACTATCCTGTGTCCAAGGGACACAATTCCATCCTGGACATAAAGGTCGTCTTTAAGACTGTAATATAGTTTACATTCAACAGGCACTTTGCTCGAGCATGGCCAGCACCTATAGTACATTGCTACCACAGCTTTAAGTTCTGAGTCCTTAGCAGTTTCCTCTCTGAATGCACGCTGTCTCTCTTCACTCATGGGTAGATGTGCACTGACAGAGTGAGCTATTTCTAGCATTTCAGAGTCTTCACTCTGAAGTTTCACCCATTATGTAGTACAATTTGCAATTTGGGATAAAAAAAGATAATACAGGTGTTGTTACTTTCTGTTTCAGTGCATCAATTGCTACCTTATGGGCTGGTATTCACTCCCACTGAACTCCTGTTCTCAACAATTCACATAATGGAGCCATAATGTAAGCCATGTTTGGCACAAAACTTCTTACGTAATCAAACATGCCAAGTACCCTCTGCAAATGTTTATTACCAGTAGGGGGTGCAAGTTCTACTAGCGCTTTGACTGTATTGGGATCTACTTTCATTCCTTGAGCTGAAAATAAATGCCCTACATATTTTACTTTTGTTATCTTATACTGAAGTTTATCCTTATTAAACGTAATATTTCTATCTCTTTCCTGCTCTACAACCTGACATACCGTTTCATCATGAAGAGCTTCAGTCTCCCATACACAACAAATCATCAAAATAAATTACAGTATTACTGATATCAGGAAAATCTCTTCCACCAGATGTTGAAATGTTTCAGGAGCACTAGACACACCATATGGCAACCTGAGGGATCTGTAAGTACCATAAGGGCTGCAAAATAACATTTTAATGATGATGCTGTATCTAATAAGACCTGATGAAACCCTTGCCTTAAGTCAAATACTGTGAAGTATTTTTTACCGGTTGTTTTCTCACATATTTATCCTACTTTAGGCACAACATGGCACAACAATCTCTTGGTTCAAGTCTGACAGATCCACACTTAACCTCAGTTTGCTATTTGGCTCCTCTAGTGTGACAAAATTGCTAATCCAAGCTTTGACATCAGCTTTATCAACCTTTGCTATAACATTTTTTGTTACAAGTCTATCCAGTTACTCTTTGAGCATTTTCTTGAGAGCTTAGGGCACTCTAAGGGGGGTCTGCACACTGGCTCTGCACTCAACTTGGTTAGAATCTTGCAATTTTGTGGAAAACAGCCAAGACCCTGAAATACATCTTGATTGTCTGCCACAAACCAATTTTTTCAGTCAACTGAGCAAACTCTCTGAACTAAATTTGATGCCAAACAACTTAACGAACCCAACAGTGGCATAACATCTACATGTACAAACATGAAATCTATGTAGGCTTCCTCGTCTTTGAATTTACAGCACAGATTTTTTTTTTCCCCATGGTTTAACAGTTCCATCTAAGGTCTTCAACTTAATGTTTGTAGAGTCTACTTTAAACTGACTGTTCACTTTCTGGAAGATCTTAAGGGTTACACACACACCTGGGCTCCAGTTTTCAATTTCACTATTTTTGGCATTTTTTTTATCATTACATTTTTATGCCACTCGTTAGGGTGGGTTTGGCCTTCTCAATTATTTTTAGCCTTTGCCATTTTAGTTTTAATATTTAGGCAAACCTGAACATTATCACAATACAGCAACTCCTCTGAACTTTATTCATAACACTCTCAACAAATTTTATATTCTTTACTCTACATGATTTTGCAAAATGGTTGAGATGCTGTACTTTGCAAATTTTTTTTACATATGCTAGGCGCACCCTGGGATTATGTATAGATATACACCTACCACACTTGAACTCCTTCATACTCAGATCCTGCCAGTCAAACTTGTTTTTCTTCTCTGACTTTACTAGTTTATTTATTGTGTCCACAGAAACCTTTTCAACTCTACCACTGCCACTTTTGGTATGATTTTGCGGCACTTGATTCCTACTTTGCTTACATACCCTGCAGTTTGATGCTGCCTTCTCTAATGTTAAGTTTTCCATGCGGAGCAATGCTTCCTGGACTGCTTTATTCTTCATGCCATTAACTACACGCAATCTCTGAGCATTTTATCTTCCGAGGCCTCCGGGGCAACTACGTGGTTATCTAGCTGGTCTCCTGTGTTCCGCACCTCTGTCTTCATATGTACGTTATAATTACAGTTCTGCACAAGCTGTCATAGGGATGTGAGAAAGTGATCAAAACTTTCCTCTTCTTCTTGAGCATGTTGAAGCATTGTATAGTTCAAAAACCTCATTCCCACAGGGATTGGCATATTTTTCAATCGCCATTTTGACCTTCATGGAGTTAAGATTTGCGTCCGAGATTGGCAATGACAATAGTATGTGTGCTGACTCACTTCCCATAATGTTGCAAAGTAGTGATATCTTCACTTTGTCATGTGAATGATCTTGTCCAATATTGATTAAAGAGTTTTCAAATTGGGTTTCCCAAAATTTCCTGTCCATATACGCCGTCAGTTGCAAGTCCAGGTCTGGCGGTAATTTAACATTACCACTCGTCGCTATTTTGACTGTATGTGAAGTAAGTCCGAACACAAATTTACAATAATGCATTACTCCACACAACTGCGTCATGTTATAATGTCTGTTTGGTTAATAAAGCCCTCTTAACCATTTATTATTTAGCAATTCCTTTATTTACACCTCTTGATAGGAACATATACATATTCTCTAGACTTACACACATTATCGTTATGTCACTTTCTTAGACTACATTCTCACTACTACTTCTTAAACAGGTGTACCAACTGAAGCAGTAGTACCAACTGAAGCAGTAGTACTAACTACTGCAACACACTCATGTTCGATTATGGTATCTGGCTGCTGTGTTCCCTATATTTCTACGTTGTGGCGCACTTTTCCACTTAAATGGAACGTCACCTCATCGCTGAACACCAAACGTGGAAAAAAGTTTTCATTGTCCATCTCCATGTCCAGAATGAATTCACACCACTCAAGACATTGTTTATCATCATCGCGAAGGGCTTGTAGCGCTTGATTCCTGTATGGTTTGGAAAAAAATTGACAGTTATATGGGAGATGGCCAGCTCTCTGCTGCCACGATGAGTGGACTTATGCAGACTCCATACAAAACTCTGCGCTCTACGTCTTGTTCAGGCACACGGGGGCGACCTGTGGACTTCCCCTTACATAAACAACCAACCGGTCTCTTAAAACTGCTCGTGCTATGGTCTGATGCTCTTTGCAGTAGGAGGTGCAGTTGCATACTGTCAACAAAAATCATGCTGCACAGTTGTAATTACCCCCACTCATTGAAACGGAGAACGCAAAATGCTTTTTGTTGCTGTGTTATCGCCATCCTGATGCATACTGAAAGAGTGCTCTAATGGCACCAGCTGTAGCACACCAGGGTTACACCTTCCGGCAACCAAGTGAACCGGCGACGTGCAACATGCGACAAGGGAAACTTTATGTTTCAATGTGTATTTTACAATTTGCCATGAAGTCTTATCTTCATTCATGTCAAAATTATAGCCTTGTGAAATAGGATGATTCTTTCAAATTTTAATGTTGCAGCGTCTGTGATGATGGCTGGAAGTTCCAACTCGGTTAGCTCAGTTGGGTAGGAGCATGAAACTCTTTAAAAGCACCAAATAAATAAAATTCAATTGCGGTTTATTCTTTACTTTTATTTATCACTAGCTTACCCGGCCACGCGTTACTGTGCATAAAAGATTTTGGTTCTATTCATTTCTGTGAAATTAATTGAAAGAAGTATATGTATTTTGAAAATATTTATTATTGAAGTAAAGGCAGTCCTCTACTTTAATACACAATGTGTTCCTAAATTTGTGTATGAAAGTAGAACCCTTATTTTAATGTGATAAATGAGGTTTCGTTCCTAGATGGGGAAAAAAACTTAACTAAACAAAAAAAAAATATTCAAAACAATATATTTACACACAAAGAAACAAGATCATGCATCAAAGTTATTTAAAAGTGTTTATATATATAACTAACAGTTCAAACAATTGAAAAAAGACATTTTACACACACAAACATTTGACTAATTGCAGTGGGTACATACATACAGATTCAGCTTTCTTTGGAATTGTACGTAGCCTGGTTAGCAATCACTGGGACCTGGTGTAGATAACTTATCAGCTTTGCAGAAAAAGTTATTTAGCGACTGTTGAACGCCACCCTTCTTCATTTCATACAATTGTCTGTAGCACATTGTAGCTGCTTCAACAACTTGACGAACTCGAGAACTTCTCTCTTCATCTGGATCATTTTCTTCAATGATGTTTAAAAAATCTTCAAGGTTTTTTAAAGCATCGTTGATTTTTTTCCCTGTAAGGGTTTTTGTTGGTTGTCCTGGACAACCATTATTTTGAGCAGCTGTGGATGCTGATGAATTTGCCTCTTGAAGAGCAAGTAGATCTTCATTTGTCAATGGCTCTGAATGTGAGGCCATCAGATCATCAACATCTTCAGAAGTAACCTCGAGATCCAGCTGATGCATAACTTTAACAATTTGTTCTGTTGCACTTTCTGGGGTCTCCTCAAAACCTCTGAAATTTGGCACCAGGTAAGGACACAATTTATTCCAGCAACCACTCATTGTAGATGACTTTATTTCTTTCCAAGAGAGAGAAATATTGGTGACAGCATTAAGGACATTGTAGTTTTTCCAGAATTCTTTTAGAGTGGGTCTTCCATCACCATCTGTTGCCTTGACAGCTTTGTCGATTATTCTCCTCATGTAATATCTTTTGAAAGTTGAAATAACAGTCTGATCCATTGGCTGAATTAAACTTGTGGTGTTTGGAGGCAAGAATATGACCTTTACCTCTGGACATAAATCTCTCAATGCTTGTGGATGTCCGGGTGCATTATCCAACACTAACAATGCCTTGAATGCCAAATTCTTTTGCTTACAATAATTTTTCACTTCAGGGACAAAATTATTTACCTATCAGTCCTTAATTAATGCTGAAGTAACCCAAGCTTTTGAGTTCCATTTCCATATGACTGGCAGTGTTTCTTTGGGGTTTCCTTTCAAAGCCCTGGGATTCTCATAGTGGTACACTAACAGAGGTTTTAGTTTACAATCTCCTGCAGCATTACCACCAATTAGAAGTGTCAGTCTGTCTTTAGATGCCTTGTGTCCAGGTGCAACAGCCTCTTCTTTTGCCAGGTAAGTTCTTGAAGGCATTTTTTTCCAGAATAATCCCGTCTCATCAACATTAAAAATTTGGTGAGATGAGTAATTTTCCTCGTCAACAATGATCTCAAAAGTTTTTATAAATTTTTCGGCAGCTTCAGTATCCGCACTAGCAGATTCCCCTGTAAATGTTATGTTGTGCAGTCCTGCCCTTGACTTAAACTTGTCGAACCAGCCTTTGCTCGCTTTAAACTCTGGAGCATTAGCAGCTGACTCACCAAGCTGTTTTTTCCAATCTTCAAACAAACTGAGAGCTTTGCATTGAATTATNGACTCACCAAGCTGTTTTTTCCAATCTTCAAACAAACTGAAAGCTTTGCATTGAATTATTGCAAGGCTGATAGGATATTTTTCTGGTGTTGATAGTCTAACCACACTTTTAAAGACAGCTTCATCTCTTCCATCGCTGCACCCCGCCGTTTTGAAATTATTTTAGAAGAAAGATTTCCCGAATTTATAACATAGTCCCTTATATTTCCTTTACTTTTTACGATAGAACGCACAGTGGATCGGCTCAGGTTGAAAGACCGTCCTATAGCTGCAAGTGATTTGCCACTTTCCGATTGCGCGATAATGTCTAATTTCGTTTGTACACTATTTACAACATGTTTTCTTTGTTTCTTACACACTGAGTCTTCATTACTTTCGTTTTTACGTTTGTTATTCATTGCGTAGTGTAATAATTATGTGCGTGCACCAATAGATTAACAAAAAAAAACAATGGATATAAAATTAACCTCAAAGGAAACTAAAAACCATAATAAAAACAACTGAAGTTCTAAACAGGAACGGCATTAATACGTAGAATCACCATAGCGTAGTAACACATCAGACATACAACTGCATATTTGTTCAGTTATATCGGAAACATAGTTCCGTATATCCACACCAGAGGTCTCTACGTAGTATAAGTCAACTTTGCTGCAATATTATTTCCGAAGACAAAACCTACAGAATATAAACAATCCATATATCTTTGATGTTTACGTTTCTCGTGGAGGTATGCGCGCAATATTTTTTTTTGTTATGTACGAAAGAACGAAGCAAACATGCGAAAGTCGAATTTATGGTGTAAGATACCAATGTACGAAAGCGCAAATTGTACGAAAGTCGAATGCGCGAAAGTAGAGGACTGCCTGTACTTGTTCGTATACAATGTTTTTAGTTTTACCATCTTCCGCGCATATGAATAAGTTGGATGGTTCAAACAGCTGAAATGTGAAATATTCAAACTGACAGCTGTCAACAAAGGAGCTTCCTGATGCGAAAGCATGATAAAAATGACCTTTTTGCAGATTTTAGTACCTTTGCAGGTAATACAGATAAAAAAGAAAGGTGTACAAACACTTGTGGGAACAAAAGGAAGGTTTATAAAAAAAACAGAATGAAAATTGGTCAATTTTTTTGGAAGTTATACACGTCTGAACAAACAGACACAACATTTTTATATATATATATAGATAAAAATGCAACAGTCACATACAATCTTCAAGTAAACCGAGTACGAACAGGTTCACAGATATACTGAAAAAATACAGAAGCAGCGCCACGGTCGTTTATTGTTTATTCATATCTGAAAAACTTCCATCGCGACAGTAACTAACGACCTCCCACACTGGCTGAGAATTAAGTGAACAAGTTCCAGTTTGCTGGTGTGGGGGTTATGCGCCACGCCCGACGCGGCCTCTATGAGTCACTGGTTGTCAACTGCTCGAGCACTGTGAGTCGACTGCTGGAGCACCGAGTGTCAACTGTTCGGCCGTTGTCCGTTATCTGTTTGTTTGGATGGTAGGCACTCAGTATATTACTTCGCTGTGTGTCTACCCGACTCCTTGCCACAAACAAAAGCATGGCGTGGGCAGGCCTCTTTTTCCCCACGCTATTCCAAACTGCGCAGCCATATTGAACTGCGTAGCCCTTCAAACTGCATCGTCAGTTAAAAGATAATCAAACTTCTATAACAAAACCTGATGATGCAGTCAGAAAGTTTCTAATCTAATGATGACGCTAAATAAAAACTACGACTTTCGAAACTGCAAACGGATGCCCGATAAAGATACTCCCACTGCTTTAATTTCAAACCCTATAACAATTTTACATCGCCTGGCAAAGTGAAGGAAAATGAACCACGTATCTCGAAAATTAATAATACTGCGTCATTACAAGTTATATGCTGTATGTTATGTAAATAAGCTTCACTGATAATAACATTTATACCTACAATTTTTATTTTATGTTGATTGTTAGCAAAATTGTTGTTAACTGATTTCTTTCATTCATGCTTAAATAGTATGTATATATATATATATATATATAACTTCTCTCATCAAAAAATATGTTGAAGGGGTGAAAACCGCCCTTGAAAGTGTAGTTGAAGCAGATGTTTTTTTGCTAGTAACACAGTTAGAATAAACGATAAATGTCTGAGTTTCTGAGTACTTCATTATTAAACGACGAAGTACAAAGCACAAAAATATGGGCTCCAATATAAACCCCAACCATGAAAAGTGAAGGGTTGGCAGTACATTTGTGCAAATAAAAATGTAACTATTTCACTTAGTTTGATATTTCCTGTAGATTTGTAATGTACCATACATGGTGAACAAAACGTCTGTCTTGTGTTTTTAAGCTGAATGCTGCAGTTTTCCAGAAATTAATTAATAATGTTCCAACAATGAATCTCAACGTTTGGCAGATAGCAACACATTTGCTGTCTGTGCATGATGTTGCTGTTTTAAATGACACCATGCAATGTTGGAACAAGGCATGTTTAATTTCTTATCCATACCTACCCCAACAAACTATTGCTTATATACAAGTAGGGCCCGTGGTGGCACAAGTGGCCAGACTGCCTGCCTCACACCATGGCGAATCGGACATGATTCCTGGCGGGGTCGACATGAATATTCGTATCTAGGAAATGTGGCAGATGTTACCATTGGTCAGGTTTTTTTTCTTCGGGGTACATCCATTTTACCACTATGTAATTTCGCCATTGCTCCATCTCCACCCCACGTGATCTTCATCAGCATAAATTAATTTATCAAAAACGGCGGCATTTAGCATAAAAACATGAGACGGAAGTTTCGTTCACCATGTACGGTGGAGTATAAATCCACAGGAAACAACAAAGTGAAAAAGTTACATTTTTATTTCTACAAATGTGCTGTCAACCCCTCACTTTTCATGGATGGGGGTTGATATTGGAGCCGATATTTTTGTGCTTTGTACTTTGTCGTTTAATAATGCTGTATCCAGAAACTTAGACATCTATAATCTATTCTGGCTGTTTTACTAGCAAAAATATCTGCTTTTACTACACTTTTAAGGGTGGTTTTCACGCCTTCGGAATAGACTTAAGCTATATGTTGTGTATTTTGACCTATTTTGTGATGAGGAATTACCCCATGAAGTTTGTTGGTACAGTTCAAATCAAACCTGTATGTATATATACATGTGTGTGAATGAATATATATATGTATATATATATATATATATATATGTATATGTATATATGGTTTTACATCAATCTTATAGATGTTATATAGTCAACTTGAGTGAGTTATAATCATTTTTCAATCTGAATTTGTATATAATATACTTGCCAGCTTAACATAACATTGTGATTTTTTCATTAGTTTTACTTTGTAAATTGCGTAATTATCCTTATTTAATGTTATCATCTCATGTAATATTGTTAAATGTGGAGTTTGTTAACTTAATGTCTAAAATTGAATACTTATATCTCAGAGTTAACAAAACAATTCGCGACAATATTTCTCATCATTATTGTGCCTTCAAAGTGACATACTCTTCTTTTATTGATCAATTAATATTATCATTCCTGTCTTAATATTCTACTGCTATAACATGTTAATCAATTAATAATTTGAAATTGATGATGTGTGGTTACAATATTAATGCACTATCGATTGTCATATTAGCATTATGTTATAAATTTGTCATGACTTGTAAAATATATTGGTTTGCGTAAATTTTTATTTTGTTTTGTCTAAAATGTATATATGTGTACAATGGGTTTAGTGATAGAGAAGGTAAATACTGTCGTAACTGCACTCACAAAAAACAAAACAAAGCAAACAAAATAAATAATATAGCATTTTTTTCCTTTGATTACATTTTTCTTATGACTTTCATTGAGCTGTAACTTCCGACTTCTTTACCCATTTTGTGTTGGGTTGAGTTTTCTTAGTAGATGACTGCGATATATCCACTAGCACACAGATCGTCCGAGCAGGTGAAGAACAACTAAAGAGGACGCTATGAAGGGGCAGGAGCGGAGAACTTTTCCCCCTGGTGCAAGGGAGGTTGCTTAGCCTCGTCCTTGTCCTGGCTAGCATTAAGCGCAAAACCCGCTACGATAGATTTCGTTTTTCTCAAAATTTTCTGTTGTGACCTGGTGTAACCTGTAATGGAAATGAAAGATTAAGAATTAATACAGGGTACTTAGGAAGTTTTATGTAAAAATGATTTAAACTGTAAGTGTGGAATGCCTCAGAAAAGGTGTTATTTTGCCTTATTCAGCACTAATTTTCTCATTACTTACAAAATTTGGCTAGATCCAGACACTGAAAAACTGTACAAGGTACCCTAATCTCGTTTATGTACAAAATCCGTAATCACAAGTGTAATAGTTTATACAAAAAAGTGATAATGTTGAACCTCTACAGCTCACTTCATGCAGCAGGTAGGCAGGAGTGTTAACACTGATTTTAATCTATACCTCATTGTAATTTTTAAAATTGGCAAATTGGCCAAGGGGTGCAGATACTTATCTTTTCATCATTTTGTCATTGGTTCTCTCTTACTTCGAAAGCCCCTTCCCAGGAGTCTCCCCCACTCTACCCAACCCGACAGCAGCTGTATGTTGTATAAAGGAGAATAATTTCAACAGCGTTGCAAGAACATGCGAGAAAGAGTGCTTAAAAATCATCATTTCAGCCGATCACGCAGGTGAAGACTATTGCTTTCACTGGAAGCTGCTGCTGTCCACGAGAGCACAAAGTTGCAACAGCAACCACTCAGATGACAGAATAGAGTGGCGTAACTATCACAGCTTTGGCTCCTGTATTCAAAACAGCCAATAGCTAGTGATGACTTATTCCCCCCAAAACAGAGGGTAACAGAGCCACCAGATGTTAGTTGGAGGTAAGGCGAGGTTACCCCTGCGACATACGTATGCAGCAAGTGCGTGAGGTTAGACATCTTGATGCACCAGCCAAATGGCTAACACCATACTTCTTCCACAGACTGTCATCTGCTCGTCTGCACACAGAAGTTCCACACAAGGTAAGACTTCACCTCTTGCCTTGCCACACAGAATTTGGTATGCAAGATGAACAATTTGCAGGTGCATAATTTTCAACAATGCAAAGATTTTTCAGAACATTGATGTGTGCAGAGAAAATGTGATATCTAGTCACATTACGTATAAACTAATTTCCAACTATATATTTAGCAAAGTATCAGTACTGCAATCAATGGAATTTACATATGATTGTTTCAATGCTCATTAATTGGCGATTCACAATTCAAGCTGCTACTGACTTATCTGATATAGGTAGGTATGCATATAGAAAACAAATGCAGATATTATATTTATTTGTAAAATAAATCCCAATGATGATAAATATGTGTGTATAAGTAAATATGGAGTTGCTCATGCTCATGCTCATGTCCAAGACTGGACTATTTTGGCTCAATGAGGGAAGATAGGCAAATGGAATATAACATAACACTTTTTGAATTAGTAATGTTCCAGAATATTTATAAAATTGTTTTGTTACTTTTTTAGAAACACTGGTTTTAAATAACACAAAAAATTTTACATTTGTTTGGTTAGTAAAAAAATAAAACTGCAATTACCTCTCTTTAAAATAAATTTTAATGTTCATTTATTTTATGTCTCTGGTGCCAAAACAAATGTGAGCACTGTATGATTACCAGTCAGCCAATGGTTTGCTTTTCAAAAAAAAATTTCACTGTTTTACAGTTATACTTTACGTTCCTAGCACTCTTCCCATTCCCTTGGGTCATTTAAATTTCTGGGAGTATGGCTGTTGCAATCCCTACTGTCAGGGAGTGTCTCCCCCGGGTTGTCTACCAGAATTATGGAATCTCTCCAGGCCAGTTCTGAGGTGTTTTCCAGTTTATATAGGGATGCTGGGTTGAAGCTGCCTTACCTGTGTGCACTGCTGCTGTTCCTCGAGGTAGGCACACCTCCAATCTGAGTCCTCACCTCTGGTGTTAGGCTGGAGGTGCACCTGCCTCTGCACTTGGCGAACTTGTCAGCATGGCTGGTGGTGTCCCGGCATAGGACAGGGAAGAGATTGCAAAGCTGCAATGACTAGTACCGTGAATGCAATGAAACTAGTTAATTTATTGAAGCAAAGGCAACCACGTCCATGGTACACTGGCCCTCACCCTGTAACCTGGGGAATGCCTGCCACCCTAAACTTACACTGGATGGAGTTTTCATTTGTTGTGCATCTGCTGTTGGCTGCCTTGTAATATCATCTGCTACAACCTTCATGTGGCTGCTTCCACGTGGACTTGGAGTTACTGTAGCCAGAGGGCCGCCAACTGCACCAATTGAACCAAAGCGGCAACTGTCACCGGATGAACCGAAGGCATCACAGTTGCTGGATGGATTGAGGAGATAACTCTCTCTGGTTGAACCATGGAGAGAACTCTCTTGATTCTGGGATGCTGCACCACCTATATAGGTCGATTGTGGGAACGCTCATAGGGCGAGGACAGAATAAAACCTTTGCCAGTCAGTTTTCACTGTATTCATAGATAGATGGCCAGCTGTCTCATACCATACAAGTGTCGATGTCAATTCCCTGGGTCAGTTAAATATGACTCGCATCTGCTTTTGGGGACCAGTTTTCATGACCCCTTGGCACAAAGTTGTGAGGGGTAGATAAACATTGACCACACTCTGTTCATATTCAATATGGGGAGAGCCCATATCATACATCCTCCCATGATGTCAATGGTCACTGACCTGCTGCCTTGCGCTCACCTTTAATTGGCCACGGGGCCACTGTGACCGAGTTGTTAGCATGCTCACCTCCCACCAAGGCGAACCGGGTTCAATACCTGGCCGGGTCACTCCCGGATTTTTTCATGGGGGAATCGTGTCGGACGATGCCATTGGTTAATGGGTTTTCTTGGGGATCTCCTGTTTCTCCCACCCTTTCATTCCTGCGCTGCTCCATACTCACCTCAATCACCCTCATCGGCTCTGAAGACCTCGCTATTAAGAGCTGCCCAAATCTCTTCACTCACTTTAATTGGCCACATTAGGAATAATTCCCCATCTCTCTTCCGGTGCTCTCCATGCTTCTGTCTACACGTGAGCAATATTCAGGAATCGGATGAAATGAAAGCTGCCAGTGAGGTTGCCTACCAAGGCATCTCAAACTGACGAAAAGTCTAAACAAACGAATGATGAACCATGAAGTTAAACCAAAAACAGTCAAGAATTATCTTTGGCTATCACAAGCTGATTACACGTGTGGGCGGGGTTGCATACTTGACTAGTGACTGCTGTGCCTGTAGTATACAAACATATGGACTCTTTTAATGAACAGTCACAAAACAAACTCTTTTAAATGTAAATATATTACATTAACACACTCTTGTGAACACACAACAATGTAGTAATGCTCACTAACGTTACACAACTCAGGTCACCTCATGACCTCTATTACGACAGGCTTGCGCTAGCAGCTGGGCCCTGGGGAGCAATGACCACCTCGCCCCTGCCAGTGTGGTCCTAACTTTGCTGTCTCTGGTGTCAGGCAGATGCCAGTTCATCTCCCACCTATCCTTATAGACATGGCCGGTGCAGGATGCCTCATTGCCCGTCCGCCGCTTATCACTTTCACTTCTCCCGGTGACAACAGTGCTCAAATTGCCAAATTAAACATAGCCCAGCTCAGGCCATGTTGCCCGTACACACTGTATGCTCTTGCCCTTTGAGAACATTAAAAACGAATCAACTAAACAGCTAGCCTTATACATTATAACAGCAAATCTAACCTACGGTACCATCACATTAGTTTGCTATTCACGCAGTTTTCTTGTTACATACAGTTACCACAGAAAAGTAAGTTCTCTTGTGCCCATGCACAGTTTTTGCAATGCCACACATTTTCTTTAAATTTATTTCAGTCCCCTTTGTTGTGCAGATGCTTTCACCTAGCATATCATGTTATACCCTTAACCTTGTGCATTTTGCTCTCTAACATTGACACTGACTTATAGCTACTATGTACATGTCATTGACATCACATGCAACATACTGACATGATATCATACTGAATTCTTACAGTTAAGCTAACCTATGTACTTCGCATGAACTCTGTTGCACATACAGAAATGCTATGGTATATATAACTTTCTCTCATATTTACACTTGTGGTTAGGATGTTTTGGGCTACTCAGTACTGCTGCTACACCAACACAAGTCGGTTCCTACTGACTGCCCTTTGAAACATAAGAGTTTCACCAGCTTTTAAGATTGACTGCCATCTGTTGTTGGCTTAAACGAGGTACGTAAACATTGTCAGTGTGCTAGAATTATTACAAAGATGTTCTTTTGATGCTCACTTGCATGTTACATAATTCATTTGCTTCAGACACTTTGTAGTAGAATTTATACACATGAAGTGTTGAACACACAACACAAAACCTTAATAACCTCGGCTCTAGCCTTAACCTAACAGCTAATGAACTATCCTACTACACAAATCTTACATGCTTTCCTACAAGGTGATAGATGAGTGCTAAATCTCTGCCTTTCTTGGCATGTCCTAGATATCTCTCTTACCACTCTCACTTGCCCCTTACAATGCAGGGGAACCTGTGGATCTCACCTCTCCACCACTCCATTTCTTATTTCTACTGCGCACTAATGGGAGATCTTAGTCCACCACAGAGTAGGCCACTCAGCACTCTTGCACGACGTGGACCGATGCCACTGGCCTCATGCCACACACCACTTAATTCCCACTGGTAAATGCAGCTATTGGGCTGCACACGGGGCCCATTGCTATGAGGGTGTGCCTTGGTGAGGCTACACACAGTCCTACCCACATTGGCAGCAGGCAGTTGCTATTTGTGAGGAGGACTCGTCTCGTCAGGCTCCCTCATCATTGGCAGCCTGTGCAGGAAAGGAGATGGGGTTTGTCGGGGGCAGCCCAGATTTTGGTGGGCTCCCTGAAGTTGTGGATTTCCTATCTAGAACCTCCAGAGATTTTCTCCATGCAGATATTTGATCCTGGCTCAATTTCTGAGAACGTCTTCAGACCCTTTGTTTACTGTATTTGACTGGATGACTCTGGATCACATTCTGGCATTGACACAAAGGGTGGGTTCATGTCTCTTGGAAATCGGGCATTTCAGTTGATGTTGATGAGTCATGGGTGGGGTATGTTAGATACCATGGCTCTCCTTAAGGAATAAGTGCTTTGCTATTACTGCTGCAGCTCTACGGGCTGGGTGGCATTGCAAAGAGTAATACCATAGAGCTTGTGGAAGAGTGTGAGCTAGGTGGAGGTGTGGCCACTTCTTGCATAGGTTTTCAGCCCCTGAATTATTGAGAGACTGTCTTTGTATAGGTCGATACTCAGTGTCAAAAGTAGATGTATGTGTTGAACTCTTCAGGTTTGGGGCTCCTGGCTCTTTCGGAGGAATTTTGATGTACAGTCTAGTTGCACCCAGAAACTTTTTTTGGGGTATAATGAAAGCCCCACGAGCCCTTGGGTATGTCAATTTGTGCTAGGGAATACCTCTGCAGTCCTGAAGAGCCTTTTATGCTTTTCCTCTTCATTTGTCTGGCCTATCCCAGGGTGCCAAGGTGAGATTTATGCAGTATCTTCATCTGGGGCACAGATCCTTCCCCTACATCTAGTACCGCTATGGCCATCATTGCGCTCCAGTGTAGCTTCATGGTGTGTCTGTAGGTGTATGGCCAACCCAATATACTTGACCGTCCCTTTGTTGTACCCTGTATGGCCCTTCCCAACAGGGTGCAGAACTTTTCTCATTCCTTAGACAGTGGGTGAGATTTGACATATATGTGGGTTCCTACCACTGGCCCTGGGCTCACCCTCATGTATTTTGGGTAGGTAACTCATAATTGTATTGCTCCTGAGACCCTCGGGCTTCTGCATGTCAGATACTTTCTGGGGTGTGCGTGGGATCTGGTTCCAGCTGCTTTCCCCTTCTATGGTCTACTCACCCGGTCGTTGGGGCTGCTGGCCTAAAAGAGCATACTGTGTGACATCTGTACTGCTTTGTTTCCTGAGGTGTCGTACAGGAAATAGTATCTGGCATATATAGGTCCCAATCTTCATGGTTTTTTCCTTCCTGGACGCATTGGTCTTTCTTCAGTTCCTTATTCTGAGGCTTAATGGGATTGGCTTGGGAGTGGTAAGTGGGGGTCATGCAGTGTTTCGCTTCCCATCTGTCACACACCTCATTCCGTTTCTTCCCAATAAACTGGATTCCATTGTCATTAGTATTAGCTTCAGGTACCCCCACCTCAGGAATATTTCAGTATCAATAAAATGTGATAGATGTTGGGTCTCTGCACTTTTACCCACTGTATAAACTGGTCAGTGACTACCAGAATATACTGGTTTCCCTTTGGTGTCCTAGGTTAGGGACCCATTAAGTTAGTGGTTATCTTCTCCCATGGTGGATCTGGTTTTCACATGGTTGGGGTAGGATGAGCAGTGTGGATTGCTTTGGTGGTTTGGCGAATCATTATAGACTGAATAGAAATTATTATGTAGCAAAATCACTGCACCCATAATATATTACTTTAAAAAATATGCAGAGCTCACTGTAAACATAAAACTTGGCATAGTCATTTATGATTTTTTATTTTTCTCATCCAAAATGATTTGATGTGGCAGTGGCTGCCTTGGGAACATGCTAACAGATAGCAACACAATCCGCTGCTTATCCAATTATTTTTAAAGTTAATTTTTTGCAGAACGATTACAGGCCAAATAGAAATTATCAGCTTGTAGAATCGCTGCACACGGAAATTTGTTACTTTAAAAATGTATAGAACTAGTGGAAAATATAAAACTCTGCATATTAATTAGCATACTTTTTATGTTACACATCCAAAATAATTTTTTGACAGTTGTGGGAATGTGTGTCTTGGGAGTGTGCTGACAGCAACAGTGTCTGCTGCTGTATCTGTTTTTTGAAAGTCAACTTTTCACCTCGTACTGACTTAATGATTTGTGTTTGAAATACATTGCATTATATTAATGTAGAAACTTTTGAAAATATTCTGTAGCAGTCCTGCAGCCTCATCGAGTTAGTTTTAGACATGTAAGTGACATTTGTCTAATCCCGCTTTCCTGTCCGTGTATTTCTGCATGGTCTGGTGTGCGTAAGCATATCTGTGAGAATAGCCAACTTAATATAAATTTTTATCAATTCCCAGATTAGCTGATACAGGTTGTTGTACGTGGTGCATTGTGCCATGTTACCACACACTGGCTGTCAAAATATTACCTTCATAGTTGGCATGGAGTTTCAGTGGCTGCATTTACCTTTAAATTAAATTTTTGGTAAGAGAAATGTGGGACTTGAGTAGTTTCTATTAGAAACTGCCAGAAGCTCCTTTAGTTCACAAATAATTTGCTTAAACCTTTTCATCTTAGGTGGATACACTATATGGCACAGAAGAAGCAGGTTCCTTATCCCTTAATTTTATGACAATTGGACTCTTAGAATAATGTCCCAATTGCACAGTAACTTTCATCACAAAATTTATTGTGCAGTTCCATCACAAGCCATTCCTGTTCCTCAGATAAATTATTTACCTTCATCAGGCAACGTTTCAAGGGTTAGATGGACAGTTTGCATGGTTGATTGGAACAAAAATAAAACACTTACTCTTGTTTACTAACATTTAGTAAGGCATAAGTTTTTCCCAGAAAATCGACAACTAAAATCATGTCATTCATTAAACCTGGCAAAACCCTAAATTTAAATTTCCAGGAAAATTTTCTAATCTTGATTTTAAAGGTAACAAAACATCTGGAATAGATCGCTCCCCCAGCTGCTAAGTAAAATTCCACAGCATCCCCTTTTGTAATCTTTACCTGCCCCTTGAGACATGTAGCAACAAATTACAAAACTCATGGCTTACTAAAGAACAAGAAGCTTCTGAATCTAGCAGAGCAGATATTTCAATGTTATTTTCAATAACAACTGGAATCAAAACTAACCTATATTTACATTCCAATGGCAAACAAGTCACATTATTAACTCCCATAGTTTAACCCTCTTTGGGAAATGAGCCAGAATGTGGCCTTTTCACTATAATAAAAACATTCCACATCCTTAAGGGACCATGAAACCTTAGGCTGCTTTGCCTGTTCTGAAACAATTGCAGACTTTTCGTGATTTCAACTACTGACTGTAGAATTACTATCTTTGCTCCTTCCCGAAAAACTCTCACTATCTGTCACAACATTCACCTTCTTAAATAGAGAATCCCCACTTCAAAGGTTTTCTTTTTACTTATCCTTCTTGTCCTGGAAAAGAATAATCCTTTGCCAAATGATTTATTCACCCCAGTGGTGGATTTACCAGCAGGCTGAGTAGGCTGAAGCCTAGGGTGGCAGATTTTAAGGGCGGCATATTTCGGGTGAAATTTTTTTTTTTTGTCTTACAGAAATTAAAAAGATTCATCTTTATATAGCTAAATGTTATTAGGTCCACACAAACAATTCAACATTTAATATGTTTCACCACTTATATACATTTTTCTACAATTTGCGTAGTCGCGTTTGGTTGCGGCGCGGGAACAAGTGACATAACCGTTCGCTAAGTGTGTCTGGCCGAATTGACTGCACGAGCGCAGCGCGGCGCGGCCGCCGCGGGAGCCGAAGCGGGGTTGTCCTGTTGTAGACACACGCCGCGTCTTGGCATTGAGTTCGAGAGAGATACATATAGAGCGGCGGCCGGCGATACAAACGGGGAAGTCCCGTCCCGTATTTACTTTTTCTGGTTGTGTGCTGTAATTTTTCAAAGTGTTTCGTGGATTGTATGAATAATTTCATAGCATAATATCACCTGTGCGTAGAAACTTATAGTAGGTAAGTAATCATAATATATTACAATAAATCATCCGTAACGAATCAGTAAGACGTAATTTAACTTGATAAATAGCTGTTTCAGAAGCGTGCGTCTGTGTGGTGCGTCTGATGTAGACGTACTATGGCAGTCAGTGGGCAAAAGGACTCGTGAACGTTCGGTTCACGTCACTACAAGCATTTCATTATGTGAAAGATGAATTGATAAGATACACAAAAATTTGGTAATATCTTCTACAAACACACTCTTAATTTCATTATAATTCTGGTATGTAAACATGTTCCATATGGAAATACTTTTAACAGTTAAAAAAAATAGATTTTATATAGCACTAAAATACAATTCCCAAAAAAAAAAAAACAACTAATGGTACTGAATTCATAATGGCTCTGCTAAAGGCGAACTGTGGTCAATGCCATCAGTATAAGTGTCTTTCTTATTCACAGTTCTCTGCTGTGAATGACTTTGTCGTATCTCTGTGAGTTATTAACATTACCTGATTATCTTCCATCTTCAGTCACGTACAATATCTCCTACCAATGTTTTCCGAACAGCCAATACGTGGCTGTCTGCTGAACGTGCATCCCCTTTTCTTCAGTGACCCCACTTCCCCGTGCTGAGACTTGCCCAAATCGCCCACTGTATGGATTCAGTAGAACCATCTCTCCAGTGGCATCAGCAGTAAGTGTTGTGCTTTCTTAACTACCCAGTTTGGTGTTGCCCCCACGCCCACTGTATGGATTCAGTAGAACCATCTCTCCAGTGGCATCAGCAGTAAGTGTTGTGCTTTCTTAACTACCCAGTTTGGTGTTGCCCCCAAACTATACAATGTCCTCAGGTTGGGAAGTAGCTATACCTAGCAAAGCTGTGACATGATAACGTTAGGCAACACACAGTGCTGGATTCTGTTAAATTCTATTATGCTGATGGTGGGCTCATGATACATGGTGTAAGAAAATACTACGTAAACACACTTAATCAAAGTACTGAAATGTAAACGTTCTGCAAAATCACAAAGCTGAAGCATTCTGTGACAGTGTGGGAAAACACATAACAACCACTTAGAGTCTAGGACAATACTGTAAATGTTAAATTAATGCCCCAGGACACAGTTTGCCTGCAGGAATGGCGGAGGTTCACGTGGGGGGAAAAGTAAGAAGTAGTTTGAGCAAATTATGACTATATTCAGTAAGAGACAAAACATGTACTTAAAAATAACATAATTAGTGAGACAACTGCTTGATGCTGTAGTTATATGAAACTCTCACCACAGTAAGTTTCCAGCTGTTCCAGTTAGTTCATACGATAATGGTGTTAACATTAATCACTCCTACCCCTGCTTACTGTAATTACTGGCCATCATTTCACTAGAAAGGTTTTTTAATTTTGACTAATTGAGCTTTCCATGGTAGGTTCCGTTGCATTTCACGTGTGTCTGAGCTATACTGGTTTCATCTTGAATTACCTAGATGTTGATGAGATGAGCAATACCCATCTACCTACTTCCATACTTTTCTATTAACCAACTGAAATNAACGCGATGCGGTCGGCAGCTAGATCGGTTACTGCTGCTACAATGGCAGGTTATCAAGATTTAAGTGAGTTTGAACGTGGTGTTATAGTCGGCGCACGAGAGATGGGACATAGCATCTCCGAGGTAGCGATAACATTTGGATGTTAGCGTACGACCATTTCACGAGTGTACCGTGAATATCGGGAATCCGGTAAAACATCACATTTTTGACATCGCTACGGCCGGAAAAAGATCGTGAAAGAACGGGACGAATGACGAGAATCATTAAACGTGACAGACGTGCAACCCTTTCTCAAATTGGCGCAGATTGGATTTGTGGACTGCCCTGCAGGATTCATGGTGTTAATTGCCTTCTGCATACCTTTAGACATTAGTCGAGTCCATGCCACGGTGTCTTGCGGCACTTCTGCGTGCTCGGGGGGGCCTACACGATATTAGGCAGGTGTACCAGTTTTTTTGGCTCTTCAGTGTGTGTGTGTCTATATATATATATATATATATATACACACATACACACATATATATGTATATCTGATGTATATATATATAACATCCTATTGATGATAATTGTAATTAAATATGTGCCATATTCTATATGTGATGTGATGTGTGATACTTTTGTTCCAGATATGTTGGGCTGTTTTACTTTGCCACGCAAACGATCACCTCTACAGAAACTGCCAGACTCACCTGAAAAAATAGGCACAAAATTTTGGTTGTACAAACGTTCCAACATAACAGAACCTGAACTCATTTATTATGGTGACAGCCTCCATTCCTTAAAGCATTCAGGATTTGAAGCAGACAAGTCTGTCAAGATGATTATTCATGGCTACAAAGGCAGTGGGAAAGACATAGGAGCTGTCCTAGCAGCCACAGCTTTGTTGGAATATGTATTATGTTAAATATTGCAGTAGTATTACATTAGTAGCTATTCCCTAAGAGGATACAACCAGACATTTATTTTCATTGTGTTTGTCCAAGATGTATATTTGCTGTGACATTACACCTCAATTACTTTGTATTCAACATGGCAAATGTTTTGGTCTTTTAGCTAACACTTAGAGTAACAGTTATAATTTTTGTGCTTCTTGGTACATTTACTGTATAAAATTGGTGCCTCGCCATGTTGAAAACAAATTGTCAGTGGTGTATCCTTTTGGTTTGTAGTTGTTTGAATGACTGAGAATAGTGTACAAAAATTTAGTAGAATTCTGTTGTACACTTGTCAAAAAAGAGTTGTACCCACAAGGAAGCAATCTACAGGAATGAAATGTGGTGGGTAGGTTTAACAGTGTGAGACATGCAGATGATTCACGTTTCACACTTGGGCATACAGTGAAATCAGCAAGAGTGGGCCTTATTGTTGTACTTGCCGGATATGTAAGATCATCCCAGTGATCTATGTTGTGTTGACAGCACTCCTTCAAAGTGTAGTATGCCTCGGAGATAAGTATGACACCACTTCAAACAGTTTGTAAAGTTCCTGCGGGCTAGTTGTGCAATATTTAAAATATTATTTCTGCCTCACAGTGGGCGCCATCTTGTAATAGATGCATCTCTTTCGTTACATTCGTATTTAGAATTTTAGCATAATGCAGCCTCAAAGGTTAGGCGCCATCTTGTAACGTTCAGCCGCTTACACTGCCGACTGTTTATTTGCCACGACTTGCTCAGGGTAGAATACACGAGACTCAGTTAATTGAACACTAGTTAATTTTGAAATAAAGTTCAAGTTCGAAGTTAGTTTGTTCTATACTTTATTTATCATTTTTTGAATGACACAGTTCACAGATGAATTACCGGTATTCAGAGTACGAACCGTACCGAGATAAATATCCAAGTACAGAACAGCGTCACAGTGGTTTACCGTTTATTAATGTTCTTAATAAATTGACCTGAAGAAACTTAAAATGCAGCTACCTCCCACACCGGCTGAGAAATGATATATTAAAGTCTAATTGCCGATGTGGGGGTTCTAGTCCTGCCCGAACGCGGCCTAGGCTAGCATTGCATGATACTTCTCGACTGCGCTGACCTGCCCTCACGGGCGACGTGAAGTAACTCTCCCTGACGACTGACTTGAATAAGACTGCTCCGAGGGCGACAGACAGATGCCCTTTTTGTGCTGCCTATCACCCCCCTCTCCTGAGATAAGCGCCCGGCATCTGCGAGCAGTNCTATCGCCCCCTTCTCCTAGATAAGCACCTGGCATCCAGCATCTGCCAGCAGCGTCATCTAAACTGCACGTGTCCCGCGCTCAACACGTTATCGACTGCTGCGCCGTCAACAGAAACTAACCTCTCGTACAACAAAAACTTGTTGACTTTGCCTGGAACTGCGCTGGAGGAACTAAAACTGTAAACGCATTCAAAATCCCGATAACTAACCTCTCGTTTCATATAAAATTTGGATTACGCAGTAAAACTGCGCAGAAGGAACTAAAACTTGTCGACGTCGCTGTTACCAGAAACGAACTAATCTAAGTAATGACAACACTTCCCAAAACACTGAAAACAACTGACGTTCGAAATGAAACGGTTACCGGACTACTGATAAAACGCAAACAGCAGACGTCCGCCCTTTAACCTACAAATGCACACGTCTGTCTGAAAAACAAACACGGGAAACGAGCTACCACGGCTTCAAACTGAAATATGATAAAAATATTACGACGCTTTCCAGAGCTTCATACACCCGAAAGAATTTTACACCCACGTCCCGAAAAATTACGAATATTGCGTCATTACAAGTTAGATGTTTTTTAGAGGAGTCACATCGTAGGGCTGCAGGAAGCAGGATTGTTGGCACCAGTGGTTACAAGAAAGCATGTACATACATCGTGCTGGATCTTGGAGACTGCCATGAACGACACTGGAGGGAGAACCTATAGATTGTCTGACATGTCTGTACTGCCCCAACAGCCATGATTGCAGACATTCAGTAAGCAGTGATGCACATCCTTCCAGAGACTGCAATGGTGTAGTGACTGACATTCGTGGAGCTATCCAGAATGCAGTGGGTAACTTGCAGTGATAGTCCAGCTTTTGTCTTGGTGGGGGTGACGAATGCATCCATGCGTAGAGGCAACAGGGCAGTGCCAAGATTAATGTTTTTTTTTATCACGAGCTACATGTCCAGATGACATGATTTCATGGTGCGCAGTGTGATATCATATTATGCCAGATCACCATTGCTTTTCATCATGGGCACTTTGACAGCCCATGCAGTCCTGCAATTGGTTGCCCTGCCATTTGTGAACATCCATGCAAATTCTCTATTTCAGTAGAAGAATGCTCGTACTCATACCACTGCTGTCTCAAAAGCGGAGCTTTGAAGTGATGAATACTCTGTTATGGCCAGCTGCATCAACAGACAATAAGTTTAATTGCAATGTTGTTATATATGCCATTGGCAGCTTTATAGCAACATCACTCTCCCACAAAATCTGCAGGAACTGCTTGCGAATATTCAAGCTGCATGGGATGTATTATCGCAGGACACCATAAGGGACCTCTACAACTGCATGCCATGATGGCATGTCTCTGGTGGAATGTGTTCGTAAACATGGCGGCCTGGCATCGTACTGAGAGATGTAGGTGTAGCACAATAAATATTACTCATACTAGACTCAATTTGTATTGATTTCTTGTTCTTGTTGACTTTTGTCTTCCTTCCGAATAGTT
The DNA here is from genome assembly GCA_002778355.1 of Clitarchus hookeri. Classification (NCBI taxonomy): domain Eukaryota; kingdom Metazoa; phylum Arthropoda; class Insecta; order Phasmatodea; family Phasmatidae; genus Clitarchus; species Clitarchus hookeri. Next base: position 137,607 of record NQII01002234.1, on the reverse strand, counting down.
TTGCAATATGACACTTCCTTGTGGGTGCAACTATTGTTTTGATGATGAGTATATATATGCTGAAGAAGTTTATAAAAGTTGAACAGATTTACCACACAACACAACCAGATTAACATTGTTAGTCAAAAGAATAATTTGAAGGCTGACTTATTTAATGAAGATATTCAGAATATAATTTTTTTTGTTCATGTGATTATTGTCATACATATTTCTCCTTCCCAGATTTGAGAAGACCAAAAAGGAGTTACTTTTTTCTGTCTTAGTGTATGCTCCTCTAACATGATAATTAAGTTGCTTAGTAGTTCACCAAAGGCCACAGAGGCTACACTTACTTTTCACATGTCTGTAATTTGTGGGGCAAATGCCACTTTCCTCATACATTCTGTGCATTATTTATTAATAACTAATACCCCAGTTAACAGGGGTGCCACACCAAGTACCAAAGTTCTCTGAAGCTAGGATACTTTGCTTGTTACAGCAGGTCTTTGTAATAGTCCTCTCCATTCCTTCATTTGGAAATTCTTAGCCATATCTACCCTTCACATAGAAAAAATCAATCTAAATGAATAAGTTTTCTACAGCCAATACAAATGGCTAAACCAGTGCATATTATTTTAAAGTAAAAGTTAAAAACTGGCAAATTAGAATTAATAACCTAAAACATGTACTCGATGAGCCATGTTCTAAGACTGAGTGTATTCTCTACATAGCTGAAGTGGGAAAAATGGGACAAAGGGGTTGGTACGATGGAGGAAGTCGGTCCGCAGCGTGAGATTTACTTGGTTGAGTGTGCCGAGTGTGGCTGTCAAGTTAATAAGTGGCTAATTAAAAGAATGTCCGCGGAGGAGGAGAATGGGCCTTGGGACTGATCGTGGATGTGAAGTACGACAGGTAGAGTAGGTAAGAGGGAATATACAACAGTGGTGACGAGATACAATCAAACCAGGTGTGGCCGGACGGCAATGTAAACAAACAATGGCGCAATTTCCATATGTTGGAGAATTTATTCCAATAGGAGACTCTCGGAAAACATATACTGAACGCCTTCAGTAATATTTCTTGGCAAATGAAGTGAAGGAAAACTAGGAAAAGAGGCAATATTTTTACGATTAGCGGGGTGGATTTTTATAACCTAGTCACGTCGTTGGTGGCGCCAAAATCGCCAACAGAGGTGGAGCTAACAGATATTTTGACGCAGTTAACTCACCATTTTCAGTCCAAACCAAGTGAAATAGTAGAAACCTATAAATTTCATAAGCCGGACCATTTGGAAGGCGAGCCCATCACAGAGTATATAGCGGAATTGCGGCGATTGAGTATACACTGCAATTTCAAGCAATTAGAAAGGACGTTGCACACTTGGTCGCAAGAAAGATTGAATGTTATGGGAACACTGGAAGTGACTGTACAAACCAAAACCAACCAAGGGAGATTTCAGCCGTTAGTAGCAGAAGGTAGAGGACCCAGTCTGTTGGGCTGGAACTGGTTAGACCCCTTAGGAATCACAGTGGAAGGTATCTTTAGTATCCAGCAACAGGGAATGGTGAAAGTAATGCAGCAATATCCACACGTGTTCAACAGCGTAGAACTGGGACAGTACGTTGGGTCTCTGGTGGCAGTGGAGTTGGCGTGTGAAGTTAAACCCATTTTTTGGAACAGTTGAGTGGTGCCTTTTGCATTAAAGGAGTGGGTGAGTGCTGAAATTGACATATTAGTAGCATGGGGAGTATATGAACCTGTGGAATATTCATCTTGGGCAACACTAGTGGTGCCTCTTCTGAAAGCAGATGGTTCAGTGCGGATTTGTGGGGACCATAAGTGCACAGTGAATACTGTATGCAAAACTAATGTGTATCCCCTCCCTAACAATAAATGAAGCACTTGCAAGTGTGGCAGGTGGAACACTCTTTACTAAATTAGTCCTGCAAGATGCGTACTTACAATTAGCGGTGGATGGAGAAACAGCAGAAGTACTGACAGTCAACACCATGAAGGGACTGTTTAAGGTAAGGCAATTGCCCTTTGGCCTCAGTAGCTGCCTAGCAATATTCCAACACCTTAATGGAAATATTGTTAGGAATACCAGGGGAAGGGGGGGGGGGGTAGTAAGGCTGAATAATATTTTGGTCACAGGCAGAGGGGAACAGGAACATTAGGTATGAGTAAACAAGGTGCTAAAGCGATTAGACCAAGCAGGACTAAAGTTGGAAAAGGCCAAGTGTATCTTTGCGGCAGAATCTGTGGTTTTTTTGGGTTATAGGATTGATAGTCAAGGGGTTCACCCAATGGATGGGAAAGTGAAAGCCATCCAGAAGGTCCAGAAGGTACAAGTTCCACTTGTAAGAGAGACCTGCAGTCATTTTTGGGAATGTTGAATTTCTATGAACAATTTTTGGAAAACAGGGCAGAGGTGTTGGAAACACTCCATAGATTACTGGACAAGGGGAAGTCTTGGAAGTGGACCAAAGACCATGATATTGCATTCGAAGAGGTCAAACCACTTTTGCAATCAGACCAGGTACTCTCATTATGATTTACATAAGCCACTCATTCTGACGTGTGATGCGTCAGAATATGGGGTGGGGGCAGGTTAGCCCATGCCATGGATAATGGAAGTTACGCGCCTGTGGCATTTGCCTCTCGCACCTTACAGAGCCAGAAGAGGAATTACTCCTAGTTAGACAAAGAGGCATAGGCAGTCATTTTCGGGGTGACCATGTTTCTGCAGTATGTGACAGCCATGCTCTTTGTCATTGTCACCAATCACAAACCATTAGTACGCTTGGTGGACCTCACCAAACAAACCCCTGACATTCTGTCTCTACGACTCTTGAGATGGAGTTCGTGGTTGGCAATATTAGATTATCAGTTAGAGTACAGGGCCAGGAAGCAAATGTGGATGCTCTGTCGGCTACCTGTACACTCAAGGGGGGTACAAATACCGGCAGTGGGGGACGTATTAATGTTGGAAGCCATGCCCTCCCCACCAATTGATGCTGCGACTTTGGCTCAGTTAAAAACCGAAGATAAAGTTTTAGTTCAGGTCAAACATGAAACTATGACAGGTTGGCAGGGAGATAATAGGGAAAATGAGTTAAGACCATGCGGGGACAGATGACAAAAACTGTCAGTGTATAGAGGTTGTGTCTTATGGGGCAATAGAGTGGTAATTCCATTGGCCAGGAGGAAGGAGCTCTTGGAGGTATTGCATGCGGCTCACGATGAAGTGGTGAAGTCAAAGGCAATAGCTCGGAGCTACATGTGGTGGCCTGGAATATACCAGGAGATTAAGCTAATGGTGGGACAATGTGAGAGATGTCAGCAGCATCAGACAAATCCACCAAAGGTAACTGACTCTGCATAGGCATCGGTGACAGATCCATGGGTGAGGCTGCACATAGATTTTTTTTGGACAGTTTCAGGGTCAGTTCTGCCTTATTCAGAGGTGCGAAGTACTACGGATTTTCCGTAGTTTGTACGATTTACCCGACCTCGTTACGGAATTACAGATGCTACTAAAATAATACAGATTTTTACGTTTTCAGTTTTAAGAGATATATTTTTGTGCGTATATGTTTTCTAACAAAATCAGGGATTACTTGGGATAACAAGTGTTTAAATCAAATTCTTGGCAGTGTGAAAAATGGTAAATGTTTGCATAATTTCTCGTATTTGCTTTAAATAAATCTGTGTTTGGCAAAATTGGTAAAGAAATGTAATATTTAACCTTGTGCGGTAGTGAAAAGTCTTTATTTTGAGAAATCAATTGTGGTAGTTGCAGCTGAATCAATTTTTGACAAACGAAATTCGAGAGCATCGAACAAAACGTTGAGCGTGTTTTTATATTATGTGATGCGGCCTGTTTGCTGACAAATTGATTTAAAACGGATATTGTGAATTCTGATAGGGCACGAAAAGTCACAACCAAGACTTTTAAATGACTTAAAACATGTGATGTGCCAGATATGTTTCTTAGGATATGATACCCAGAATATATTTGCTATATAAGTACAAACGGCCGGCAATAATGTTGTGTTTATGAACATCAGTGAATGACATACAATCCTGTGCAAATAGGAAGTTTTCATTATCGTCGGCAAACAACTGTGAAATTGACTAGGATAGAAATTACGTGTCTTCATATCTGGATTTTATGTTTGCAAAAACGATTGAACTCATTCAAGGTAGGCCTATTTAAAGAATTCAAAACTTCTTTCTTTTTGCACGCATTTATTACCATCAAGTTGTTTCAAATGTAGCTTATCTATGTATCAAAAAATATACTTAGTTTTCCACAGAAAGTTGTCAAAATGGGTAGTATTTAAATGAGATATCTGACTTCCACTAAACTACAAATTAACTATGGGTAGACCTACTGCTGGCTGGAGCCTGTAGCATACCAAAGAGGCTGTTATTAAAGACCATGTGTACCAACTCAATAATAATTCAGAATTGTGCTTAAAGGTTACAAATCGCAGCTGTAGTGAATGAGAATAAACATTCTTTAGTTTATATTAACTGTTTTTTCTAGCGCTGTAAATTTGTATATGATTGTGTTGAGAACATCAAAATAAATATTGTCACTACTAAAAATTAATGAAAACTATGAATTTTTGAACAAAATACTACTGTAGTTTTTGCAAATGGTTGGCACCTCTGCCTTATTGTGATGGATGCCCACTTAAAATGGCCAGAAGTGATTAAATACCATCTATGTCATCAACAGTAGTGATCCAAAAACGAGAGATAATCAGCTACCATGGAATTTCCCAGTACCTGGTATTGGATAATGGTACAGCCTTTGTGTCCAAGGAAATGGGAGTGTTTTTGAAGAAGAACGGCATACAACTGATACGCACGACACCATTCCATCCATTGTCCAATGGTCAGGCTGAACGGATGGTGCAAAGTGTTAAAGTTAAGCTCAAGAAAATACAGGAGAGAAATTGGCAGAGGAGATTGGCGAGGATGCTACTAGTCCTGCGAACCACACCGGTAGGAGAGAGACAGGCCACTCTGGTGGAGCCTCTCATGGGATGACAACTACGGACAGTGCTGGATCAGATTAGGCCACTGACTGATATTGAAGGAATACGAGAAATGGCAGAGAGGTCTGGGGCAGCAAAGTTCATCAGTTTATGGCCTGGCATATCCTGTGTCTGTGTGATGGCATGTACATTAATTCTGCAGAGATCATTTTGGCCACAGGAGAAAGCAGCCTTATTCCTTTGTATTAATTCTGAAACAACCTTCTCTTGTCACCAGTTGAGGTTTTCACTTGTTCTTGTAGCAGTTCCCCCAGAGCATCTGGTTGTAGACATTCAGTATATTGTGAAATTAAAGCTTCAGGAGTATTTGGAAGTAGGTATGAGACCTGCTTGCAAACCCCTATCGCTGCTTCCTCCTGAAGTCAAACAGCACTGTCTGATAAATAATTCATCCTTAATGATGAACTGTCCAAGTTTGAAGATACCAAAGTCCTTGCTACAATGACTCCATCTGGTAGAATACCACTTTTATTGGCTGGTTGGATTATGCCCAACCACCTGACAAATTTTTCCTGGTATCTACGTGGAATAACAATTTCGCTAGAAGCAGGGAGCACAGTGGACTGACGACACACTACCGGGCAGCTCATTGGTGAAGACAAACCTCGTCATGTTGACACTACTAACTCGGTGTTGCCTGCTCATAGTATGGGCAGTCGAGATTCGAAAAAGCACCTTAACTTACGTAACACAAGTCCCAAAAGGAATTCATTCTCTATTCCTGCAATGTAGATGTGCTCGATATTGGGGTTACTTAGGTTAATACATATCCTTCTCTTACCTCCTACTGCTGTGGTCTCACCTGTTACTGTAGTCAAATAGCCCTGTTCCATGTTGTTGTTGGGCGATTGCTGAGGGGAAGGCCTGAGGATGTCTGGTCTTACCACAGTTACAGTTGACCCTGATGTTCGGTCTTACCACCGGTCTTGCCCCTGTATCGACTTTCTAACAAGAAAAATCATTCAAGTTCTCCACCAATTAGCATCCAAGTCCTGTTTCACAGAGCACACCTGCAAGAACATTAGAACATTGGGACCTTCCCTCCATGCTATCCCCGACCTTTGCCCCTCAAGATCAGTGTTTACAATTTTTCCAAAGATGTTCCACACCACCTGCCCCGTGCTGCCTGCTTTCTGGTTGCTGCTGCTGTTGAGGTGCCCTGGCTGTCTACATGACCAACACTCAGGCCTTGTGGGCGGGGGGGGTAGCAAAGTTTTGCAGTGTGGACCCTGGAAGAGATTTCCTTCGTGTTCGTCTGCAATTCCTTCAGTGTCAACTAGATGCTGTCATCCTTGGCTTCGCTCAGCACCACTGCCCGCACTGAATGTTGGGGCACTGATGCCTTTCTTGCTGACTCCATCTTCAGTGCTCGAGCTAGGGCATCCTGCATGGTGTGAGACACAGCCAGGCATACAGCTTGCCGCACCTTTGTATCAACAATAGCGTTGATGAAGAAGCAGACTGCGATGACATCATGTGCTGCCTCAAATCATCCGTCCAGTGACAGTTCCTCTGCTCGCTGGGTGCGGCTTCATAGTTGGACGTGGTGGGCGTTTCGCAGGTATCTGTTCCCGAAACACAGCTCCAATGCCAAACACTAGTTTGGAGTACTCCAGTCAATGTCTTTCTGGCGGGGAATGCAGTATGCTCAGTGCAGGTAGCCACGAGTTAGTACGCCCGCTGCTCATCAGTCTATCCATTCAGAGCCGCGATAATCTTGAACTGGTGCTAGTATTCACGGCACGGTGCCTGTCCATCGTAGGAAACGCGCTTAGTTGTGACGCCTTTACCCACCCCTGGCCAAAGTGTACTGACACTTCAAAACTGCTGGACCTGTCTTGCGATGGCTGTATTGATGGCGACCTCTACGTTTTTCTTGCTGCCGACATTTGTCAGCTCAGTGGTAGTCAAGCTCATCTTCTTCTTCTTAGTTGCTGTTCCAGAGTACCCAATCCCCTGCTGCTGTAGGAATTTCTGTCATTCTTTCTTGAGAATGCTTACTTTCAGTTTTATTTCTTTCTTAGCTGTCCACACACTCACATACACTGTCCATTTTGTTATTCACTAACTTGCTAATACCTTCTACATTTTGGTCTGCACTGACAGTGTTCTTGACCACTAGTTTACGAACACTTCTAATTTGATTATTTTAGATTCACCAACACTATTAATTTGTCTATTGGCGTATTCACTTAAACTGCTAATTTGACAATTTTTAATAGCCTAAATTAGTTAAAAATATGCCTCCAGCCCTCTTCTAATACCGGTGTCACAAATTTTCTAAGTCTGTTGGCATAGCCAGGTTCTATAAGGGATGGAGGTCTTAATTAAATAAAACAGTTAAATATAATTTCCTGATTTTATTTATAAACAATTAAAAAAAATACTTTATCTTCCTATTTTAAAAACAATGGCTACCTCTTAATATTTACAGCTAATATTTACATAATTATCTATCCCTTACCTCACAGCAATTAATGCAATCAAACACTAGAACCTAACACCTACTGAATTACAATTAAAATGATATATTTGCTATTTGACAGTTTCAGTGCTCATTCAAGATACTATCACTCGTCCATTGAAGTCCCACCTTATTTTAGTCCAGATATATCATGTCTTTCCTACCTTACACGTTCTAAAGCACCCCGAGTGCTTCTATACACATGCCCATTGTACTCGTTTGGTAACTCACTATCTGCAGCACGTGCCGTTTGCTCGTCATCGAACACACACATATCCCCACAGTATCTCTCGCCTCCACTGTCGGTCCTCTTCTTTGTTAACTGCTCACTGCACTTCGCCAGGTGACTACCACATAACTGCCGACCCCTCCAGATGTGGTGATGTATATAGGGGCTGCACTGGATCAAGAAAAATCTTCATGCATTGGCCTCCACCTAGGGGAAGATATCCAGAAAGTTTGCACAACAGTCACAGCAGACTGCTCCAGCAGGGGGAGAGGGGTGGTGGCGCCAGCTTACGTCAACGTTAATCTCCCCCCACTCCTCCAGGAATGTAGTGGGTCCACCAAGAGGGGCCAGGGAGGGTGGGTCAAGCAGGGCGGACAGACACACTCTCAGCGCAGGGAAGGGAGAGGGCCGCATGCAATGATTAGAATTAATAACCAAAAATAGTTACTATACTCTCAAAGTCATGTACTAAGAACGAGATCAAAATCTTTTATGTTCATAAACATGATCTGAGAGTTCTAAAAGATTAATATTATGTTTTGAAAATAAGTTGAAATTAGTTATTTGTTTCTCAGTATCTAGTGTGGCCTCTCAGTTATAAAAAAATACCGGAAGTAAATTAAATCCTTTACATTTGCACATTTGTTCACTGCTAGTTGCTGTGACCTTCAACCCATCCCATGCAGCTGTTTCCACACAAGCTTTCCCTTTGGAAGTGGAGGGAAGATGAGGTCATGTTCCCCTGTCTCTGAGGTACATCGAGCATGGGAAAAGGATACTTCAGCCAGCCAACACATCAACTGAGAAAGGTTATGCTGTTACACACACACACAGATAGATATTTATATATATATATATAAGTATGGGAGACCACACCAGGTTTTGCAGTTAAATACTAAAAATTATAACCAATACAGTAAAAATTATGAATACATTTTTCTATAATTTTACATTTTTAATAACTTTTTTTAGAATATTTTTCCATAAAATGCACAGTTTAGAAAATGTGCAAATTATTGATGTTTTGGACCACCACTTAACCAAACTAATAGATTAACATTATTTCATTGCTTTATTTTATTTTAAAATTTGAAGACATTTGCCTGTTACAAACTGTTGTAAATCAGCTAGTTTTAGGAGATTTGTTCAACCTATGAAATAATTATCCAAATTTTTTTCTGAAGAAATGTTATTGAAGCTCCCAGCTTCCATTAATCTGCAAGCAAATAATTCAAATGACAGCTGCCAACTTGTCCCATCACTTGTTTACCTTAAGATACAGGCAGCCTATACAAAAAACTGCTTTACTAATCATTGTATCCAAGACTTCTCTCACAGCAATTGTGCTCTCGAGAGAGTAGGTGGGTGACTGCCTACCTATACATCACACAGCCACTTGAGCTTCCCTGCTTCTTTGGTACGTAGCATCCCACCAGAACTAACGGAGTAATATTATAAGGATGACTAGGCCAGTGAGCACAGAACATAATCTCAGTATATTAGCACTCATGCTATGTCATTGAGCTGCACACCTCTGTCTCTCGTGCAAGACAACTTTCTCTTTCTTTTTGTCCAATGATCTCACAGATTTAGGGTCAGTGGTATTTGCTGCTTATCCAGCCAGGTACCCAACCCTGGGTGTTATGTAGCACAGCGGGCAGTGGGCAAAGGGAACCATCCAATTAACAAATTTAGTTGATGCCCATCACACAACATCCCCCTTGCACTTTTGATGGACAGTGACCACCAAACCACCAACACTTAAACCTCAGTGGTTGGCTGTCTAAGTTTCAACCCCTCATCTACCACCATCTCTCACACAGCTATCCACCAAGGTTATTGCACCATGGTGCATGATTATATATTTAGTTGTATAATGGAAAAATGGGTGACTATGGAGAAGAAAAGACCTATCCTTTGAATTATATTATTTAAAACAATAAAAAGAAAGTTGAAAGATTATAAGTATGGATACATCAAAACAATGAAGAAACATTAGTAAGTTATACACACATTCTACTGAGATTACTTTTTTATTTAGCATTTAAGTCACATTAGGCCCTTTGCATGCACCAAACACTGTCTGACAGGCACCTGTGGTGCAGAACACCCTCAGCCTCTCTACTTAAACCACTGACTGGGTGGTAACCCAACCACCACTGCATTCCTCTAAGTTACACTATCTGTACCACTGACTAGGTAATCAATACAAAAGTCCATTCATTTGATGTATCGCAGCATCAGTCAGTCATGGTTCTGTTAAATGAGTATGTAAATGCACTCTGGAGCATCTTTTTCCAGTTTGTTGCCATTGAATCTTGTCCAACTCAATTTATTCTTCTAAAAAATCATATTTTCTGCATGCTGAAACTCGCACAACTTTTAAAACCTTAAATATACAATCCTGTTGCTGGTCGGTGTGATCTTTATCCAAAGTACCCGTGTCCCCTGAATTACTGTATATATTGCACATGCCAATTTTTCACAATCACAATAAGTTATAACAATTTGAAGGCTAAATGATAATGATAATGATAATGATAATGATAAGGCAACAATGGTTTGAAAATATTTATGTGAACATAATTTAGTTACCAACACTATATTACAAATATACATGGGTTCATTTATCCTAAGTGAAAAATGTATGGCACTCTTGGCCAGTCCCTTTGGCAAGTCAATAACAATCAGTTTTCACTTAACCTTACAGAGACTTCTTACGCTATGTTAGGGAAAATAGTTTCATGTCTAGCGTCAGATTAAAAGATTTAAGTAAACATTTGCGAGCATTGAAATCATTTCTTTTGCTTTATGTTTTTTCTTAATGAATGCAAGTGCAATAAGAGATGCCAATTTGCCTATCAGTCGCAATACAAACATATTGGAGAGCTTTAGGATTGCAGTCCCACCATGCTACCTTATGTACTTCAGAGATTTCAGCCCATTAGTGATTCTTCATAAAGAAATGAGTCTGAGCAGTATTTTTCTTATTTTTAAACATTAACAACTTCAATGAGCCTGTTTACCTGGCACTTGAACTGTGCTACAGCATGTTTGAAATACAGGTTTTTTGACGAAACTATTAAATGAGTCCCATTCTGTTCACATACAAAAAGAAACCTGCCCCAGACGAGGATGGAATGGTACTTTAAAGTTATGACACGTGCTGTAAATATTAGTTTGGAGCCCTCCAATATTGTTAGAAAAGGCTTTCTCAGAATAAATTACCTTAAAACACACTACCTGGATACGAGCAAAACTATGGTAAAGGCTATACACGATAATGTGAACACTTTTGATTTGAAATCAACCTTTGAAAAATGTCACTGCCCCTACCTGCATACAGGGGCACACTTAAAACTTTCACCCCCAATAGTGCGTTAAATATTTCAGATATATACAAAACGACATGTACAGGTTAAATTACATCGAAGGGGACATCTGATACACGAATGTATTGATTTTTAAAGAACATTTTTTCAAGATATGAGAGTCCATATTCTTTTTGTAAATAGGAACCAACTATGTTTTGTATTGCACATGTTGCATTAGATCTGTCTAACAACAACTGACTACTTTACTGACTGTTTAAATGTCACAGATAAGAGTAAACAGAAGCAATGTCTGATGCACCCGTCCTTATGGCGCGTTCATAATCTTGACATAAATTGGAGGTCGAACACACCCACAGTACACTACCCAATACAACCCTCGTTTCTTCAGTGCTGTACTGGATAACCGAACGATAAGACATCAGTGATGTGTGTGAGAATGGCTGTCTACGTAGAAGGTTGACTTGGGTCAAGGTACGTTAAGCTAAATGTCACTAGTGTACTGTACAATAATTGGTATCAATGTTTTAAGTGTGAAATTAACTTAACTTGTCCATCATTTCTAGGCATTTGAAATGGTTTTCACAAATGAAGAAATGGTTGACATGTTATTAATTTACGGAGAATGTCACCAAAATGCTACACAAGTAGAAAAGCTGTATGCAAAATGTTTCTCTGATAGAAATCATCCAACCCATCCTACTGTTATCATTATAAAACCTTGCGAGACTGGAAGCTTGTCACCACGAAAGTAGGTTCGATGCAAGAGAGTGACAAATGAAGCAGCAGACGCAGGTAGCTGTTCTTGCAGCTGTTGCAATAAACCCTCATGCCAGTTCTTGCAAAATGGTAGTCCTGTTCAGAGATTTCCAGCGCAATTGCCTGACCTCACCTCGTTAGATTTATTTCTCTGGGGACATTAGTAAAATGTGGTGTATCAGCAGGTTCCACAACAGTGGACAACATGAAAAACCGTACTACCGCTGCGTGTGCTGCAATTACACCAGAAACACTGACAGCAGACATTCAAACTGTCAGTCAAGTAGTCAGTTGTTATTAGACAGAGCTAACGCAGCATGTGCAATACAAAACATAGTTGGTTCCTATTTACAAAAAGAATATTGACTCTCATATCTTGAAAAAATGTTCTTTAAAAATCAATACATTCATGTATCAGATGTCCCCTTCGATGTAATTTAACCTGTACCTTTCGTTTGGTGCATATCTGAAATATTTAACGTACTATCGGAAGTGAAAGTTTGAACTGTATATTTTTATCTGGCGTACTAAGTGGCATGCACCTAGTAAAGTTGGTAACAGCCAAGTGAAAGTAGTTCCATTTCTTAATGTTGTCAGGTAAACATGTGTGGAAAATGAATTTATTTCCTTTGCTTTGTGTTTTTTTTAGTGAATCTAAGTGTAAGAATTAGTAGAATTGTAAAATATTTCCTTGTATAATAATATCACAGTTTCGCTTGACCGACGCATGATTGAAGTGATCAGGCCTATGGCAATGTTTATTTTACACACTGTGGAAGGATATACAGTGTGCGTACAAATAGATCTTAAGCAGGACTTTCAAATGTGCTCAGTTTACTGTGAACGGCCTATAGAAGCGTGCATTTAACCTTGTTACAGATTTTTCCACCAATAAAATGATGGAGTTACTAATATGTCTTTTTTTAACTAGTTCCAACATACAGCATTATGTCGTCAGCGAGCACCCTCACGAACATAGTCATACCCTATCACCATACCAACACTCATCTTACAAATACACTAAATCTCTTCCCCCGTATACACAACTGAATCCCAGCCTAGGTCTAATTACAATTAAGCTATCCCAACACATCAGCCTCTTACAAACTCAGGTGCACCGGTGGGTGGAAATTCTTTTGGACCTTCTTAACACAGTATCCCTTTCTGACACCGCCTCCTCAGGAGAAACCCCTTGGGAAACCCTCAAAAGTCAGGAGAACCTGGAGGACTTGTGCCAGCATCAGGGGCTCCCACTTCTGATTCAGTAGGAGCCGGAAGTGTGTCACTTTCTGAGGGAAAGATGTGCTGCGGTGGTGCAGCAATAGCCTTCTCTTGCACCCTAGGTTCTCCCACAAACTATTTCATTAGATTCATGTGGACCAATTGGATAGGTTGCAGCGGATATTCTCTTTTATGGGATCAGATAATGGCTTAAACCTCACTATTACTACATTGCTTGCTTGAAACTCTGGGCACTTGAAGAATCCCCTCCTGTGTGTGCCTCCATGGGGTTTAACCAAGGATAACAGTCTACATGGTTTTCTCTGTTGTAGCATTTCAGCTGGGCTGAGCTCACCCTCTGTTAGAGGAACTGCTCAGTAAGAAAACAGAACCCTTTCTAAAGTATTTTCTACTTCCTTGCCATGCATTACCTTGGGGTTAGTTTTTAACAGTTTTTTTATAACATCCTCTTCACTGTTTGAACTGTCCACACTGCCAACCCATTGGAAGTCGGATGATAAGGATGATATTTGACAACTTCAATGCCCCTAGCCCTACAATAATTTATAAAACGTAGAGAGCTGAAAGTGGGGCCATTGTCTGCAACAATCTTTACAGGAAAACCGAAAATACTAAAACAGTTATTCACCTTGATTGCAACTTGTTTCACATTGCTGCTCTTGGACATCCAATAAGCTTTGATCCACCTGCTACCATTGTCAACTACCAGAAGAAAGTCTTTTTGGTCCAACAAAGAAATCTAAGTGGATTCTGTTCCACACCTCGACCTTTGGCCATTTTAGGGTTGCGTTAGAAGTAGGCCTGAAGTTGGCTAATTGACACTTCTCACAGGATCTCACTGTATTTTCAATTTCAATATTTATCCCAGGCCACCAACAGACTGACCTTGCTAAGGCCTTCATCTGGACCACACCTGGGTGTGCCTTGTATAGTAACTCCAAAAACTGCTGCTATAGTGACAGTGGTATGACCATATTTATGCCTTACAGACACTTTGTTTCAATGGACAACTCCATTCGCCTCTTAAAATACAGAGACATGTGCACATCCTATACTTTGGTAGGCCAACCGTTCCTTTTGTACTCTACCACCCTTTGCAACAATATATCATGTTTTGTCTCCTCTGCCATGTCCTCATAACTGAAGCCAGTTGCTGCATACATTCCTCAATAAACTGATCTGCCAAAGGCAGCCTGGAAAGTGCATCTGCTGGGCAGACCTGAAATGATTTACGATACTCAATTTTATGTGTGTTTCAGGGGCTGATGATCCGAAACCAGTGTGAAAGGAACTCCATACAAGTATTTGTGAAACCTTTTGACAGCGAACACTAAAGTCAGAGCCTCCTTATCTAGCTGTGAATAATTTTTTGAGCAGGTGTTAATGTGCAAGATGCGAATAACACTGGTTTTCTACTCAATCTATCACACTGCTAAAGGTTGCAGCTACTCCAAGGAGACTTGCATCCACAGTTACCACAATCTGTAGCTTTGGATTGTAGTGAACTAGGAGTTGGGTACTCAACAGGAGGCTTTTGCACTGCTCAAAGTCATTTTAACAGTTTTGTGTCCACTACCATGGTACATTTTTCTTAGTAAGTTCCAACAGTGGTGCCATTACACTTGACACACTGGGAATGAACTTGTGATAGAAATTGAGCATACCAATAAAGGACCTCAGTTCCTTCATGCTCTCTGGTTCCTTGCCTCTAAATTTGCTCTCAGCTTATTGCTACAAAGTGGCAATAGATGCTCCTTAAGCATCTATACTATGGTATGGGACAGATAATCTAACTTTGTGTAGAAGAATTTGCATTTTCTAGTATTTTGACGAATGTAATGGTAATTTAACCTCGACAATACTTAATGTAAATTTTTTTCACTCAGCCATATATTTTCTGGCAATTAATAAATCGTCTAGGTAACAACTCACCCTCTGTATTCCTTTTAAGATTTCCTGTATCAATATACCTGGTGCACTAGGTTCTTCATAAGGTAACCGGATGTACTGGTATAACCCATGCTAGGTATTGATGGTAAGGTACTTCCTTTATTCTTCCCACATATGCTGACACTAGAGCTAGTACTGTGAATATAATGACACCCGCTTGCAACGGTAGCGCCGTCGCGTGCATCATTTTTGGATTCATTCCTCTGTAAGGCGGCCTGCTCCTTGCCCGACTCGGCTCCCCTCCTGTTTTCTCCCCTAAGTTCCCTCCCTTGGTTACTCCTCCTTGTACGTCAGCTTTTTTAAATTCAGAGGCTAGTTTATATAAGTTGTTACACGTCTTGTGCAGCTTTCATTCTACGCCTCATTCTATGTTTGTGAAGAAGATCGTCGTGTTGATGCATGCTAGAGCTAATTTAAATTGTAATATGAGCCAAAATTGTCAGTTTACCTGTCCTTGGAGGAGGGTGCTATGAGATGCCGTTTAAATTATGCAGTTATGTGAGCAGCTGATTATGCTGGAGCTTGTAAAATGGTGAGTCGTGGTCGCAGTTTTTCATTTGTGGGTCAGTTTAGTGTTTTATAATAATAGCGTTGTGTAGTATTGTGTTTGTCTTGGGCTTTGCAGCAAGTTAGATTTTTTTCTAAATTCTGGTTTTGGACGCCTGCCTAAATTGTAGTTTCGGCCTAATTAATTTCTTGCTTCTCTGTATAGTTCCAGTTGCTTTACGTGTTGTGTATAGGTTTTGTCTGCTACCGTGCTACCATGACTTACGTGTTGGGCATAGTCTGTTTAAGTGTTATAATTGTTGTCGCCGATTATTTATTAGATGGAGGTAGGGTTAGGGTCTACCGACGCCTCCATCAATTCATTATTTCAACGTAATATTTTATTTCAGATTTTAATTTATATTTTTACGTAAAGGAGGCTTTACTGGGCCTGAAGCACTGCCCTTCTTTAGTCAAATTGCTCCACTAAATACCTTGAATTTATTTAGTCATCAAAGTAGCTATTTGTATTTTAGAAAAGTTTTGATATTACTGTGCTCGTTTTTCAATTAAATATTAATTATGTTTTTTTGGAGTAATGTAATACTTTTGAATAAGCAATTGCGCAGCAATTTAATCTTTTTGTATGAGTTTTTGAAGTATTTCTAGTCAACAGAGTGTAATGACTCAATATTCTTAATTTTTCGGGACACGGGTGTAAAATTCCTTCGTGTGTATGAAGCTTTGGAAAGCTTCGTAATATTTTTATCAAGTTTGAAGTTTAAAGCCGTGGTGGCTCGTTTCCCATGATTGTTTATCGAGCAGACGTGTGCTATTGTAGGTTATCAGGCGGACGTGTGCTTTTGTAGATTATCAGGAGTCCGTCTACAGTTTTCTTTTCGAACTTTGGAGTTTTAAGCGTGAGCATTAATCAGATTTTCCGGCGACGTAGACAAGTTTTAGTTCCTCCGGCGCCGTTTTGTTGTAGGAAAGGTTCATTTATGTTGACGGCGAAGTCAGTTTATGTTGATGTCGACAGTTTTAGTTCCTACAACGCAGTTTCGTGCGGAGCAGTTCGATAATGTGTTGAGAGCGTGCTGAGAGCGTGCGTGGCCAGGCGCTTATCTCAGGGGAGGGGGGTAATAGGCAGGACAAAAGACGCGTCTGTCTGTCGCCCTTCCTTCAGTTGCTTGAGTCAGTCGTCTGAAGGAGTGCTACAGAGTCAGTCGGCGGCGAGGGCCGTTAGAGGCGTCACTTCGGGGCAGTCGCCCTTCAAGCAGTTTCGTCAATTGTCAGAAGCATAATACAATGCTAGTCTAGGTCGCGTCGTGTGTGATAATAACCCCCACATCGGCCACTAAACTTTATTATTTTATTTCTCTGCTGGTGTGGGAGGTAGCAGCAATATATTTCTTTTGATGCAAGTTTTGAGACATTAATAAGCTGTAAACGACTGGGGCGCTGTTGGTTTACTTTTATATTAATCTGTGAGAGGTTCGTACTCTGCATACTGGAACTTCGTTTGTGAACTGTGTTGCTAAATGTTAAATAAAGTATAGAACAAACTAACTTGGAACTTGAACTTTATTTCATAATTACACAGCGTCCGTTCACTGAGTCTCGTGTTCCACCGTTGAGCAAGCCGAGGCAACAACATCGGCCAGGTAACAAGTGCCGAACGTTACAAGAGTTACTTGTTGATATTTTTGAAACTTTTACACTACTAGGCTTGTTTGCCAGTTAAATATTTATTGTAATTTGTGCTATGCAATACTTTGAAAGAGCAATGTAATCAATTTGTATAAATATTTTAATCTGTATTTTTTGCATTGTGAGCCTTTGGCGTTTAGAATTTTACATGCCATATTTTTTGTAAATGTTTAATGCAAATGTTCAATCCTAAGGTGCTGCTAACTAGTAAAATATTCAGAACTTACATAGCTTGGAAGCAACATCGTCTTTGTATTATTGGTGCTACGGCACACGCTAGCTTAGGGAGCGGGTAAAAATTTACTTTCGAAACCGGCTTCAGGGTAACCCCATTTGTAATGGCCAGTTTTGGTAACTTGGAATTTTGGTCAACAACTTTTTATTTTACACGAGAAATAATAACACGTGTTTTGTGGTGAAAATAGTGGGAACAGAACAATTGTATGTTTTATCTGGGAAATTGCATTGTGTGGGAAAATCTTAAGTGAGTTTTACTGTAAGTATCTCATATTTTCCATCTCCATTACTCTTGGTTTTCCTATTTCCTATTTCTGATAAGTCTGCATGTGTGAAAGGAATGAAGATCACCAGTATCTCTTTTTGATATCATGAAAGTAGTTGCAGTATATTTCCAGTCGAACAATATAAACTGAAGTAAACTTGTGTTTTTTATACTCATCATAAAGTAATATATATATGTGTGTGTGTGAATGAGCTGTTTGGACAGGCATAGAGCATGATGAGTACTCATTACAAGCTGTTGCATTTGGATAAAGTATTTCCTCTTGAAGTAGTGATAGTGTTTACACAGAAATCATTTCATGTCAGCTGTTGAGTTACATTAATTTTCATACTTAATTTATTTCCGACAATTTTAAGACTATTTCATCAAACAAGTTCTCATATTCTTGTTTAGATTCTCAATCCGGAAATTGGTAACCATACCTCCCAAGTTTAATTTTTCTTTTAAGTTTTTTTTTTTTTCAACTTTGCAAAAGTGTGCGAGCATGTTTGTAGTGGTTTGGGACTTTCCGCCTCTTAAATTCTACATGCCAAAAATTATCATCAGCTTCATAATTTGTGGAATTCTCTGCCACTGTAAAATAGTCCCATACCCTGCTGCATTTTTGCTTGAAACATGCATGTTTGACCTCAAAAACAAAACAATGACACTTCAACTATGATGAAAAACAAGATTAAATTAACCAACATCTGTTGACCAAATCTCTATTGCTACATGAAATGCACCATTTTACAAACTTCTTTCTAATTGTGTCTCTTAAAAGAGCTCGCATCCACACATATAGCCTATTTGCTGAATCTTCAGACTTCTTGAATCAAACCTTTGAAAAATCACCCCATGTATTACCTGTGTAGTGGCTTCCTAAGTAAATTCTACATTACAAGGCTTTTATACTTTTGTTAAGATCAAAGTATCCTATTTTGTAAAAATGATATTTTATTTATATTTTATCTATTAATTATAATGTTTCATTTATGAATAATACGAATAAAAACAGTGAGAAAATAGATTTGTGGTAATGACTAGTAAGAAATAGTCCTCGTGGAAAATATTATTAAACCCTGTGTGCACAAATACAGTGTGTTAACCCTTTGGTGAATTTTTCCAAACTTAGTTAAAATTTGTTTACATGAGACGGAGGGATATCGTGAGAGTAGAACTTGAGCAGGGCTTCAGAAAAGTTAGAAGTAACCACGAATGGACAATACACACGTGTGTACACTTAATGCTGTACAACCAGGTCTAGAAGAAAGATATGGGAAAATAACACATTTTATATGAAAAACAAGGAAAAGTTGGAGAATTTTTCACAGCTGATTTTGTAAACACCTTGCTGTAATATAAATTTTGGCAATATAGTTCTTACATTACAAATCAGGTTTACGATAGTGATTGTTTTAATTTATACATATTATGGATACAATTATAATGGTGTTTCTTTCAGTATTTTAGATTTTGGCACATTTCTGACATCAGTTTGATTAGGAAACCAAGAGCATAAACACTATGCAGTCTTTTTTTAAGTGCAAGTAGAATCCTTCCTTGGAAAAAATAATAACAGACAATGTGAACATTTTAAAAGTTATTAATTCCACTTATGTTAGTGGTGTTTTTACCACATATAATCATGTTTATTTCATAAATTGGGGAAATTTTATTTGGTTAAGTATTTATGACAAACAAAAATTTGGTTGATTTCACATAAATGTAAAAATCTAGTACAGTATATATGTTTTAATTATGGAGTTTGTTATTGTGGAGGTATGTAGAAGGTGTGTTTGATGTGCAGGAAGATTTGAACGCAGTTGTAGTGGACTGGAGGAATGGTGCTGCAAATTCGTATGCCTCAGCAGTCGCCAACACTGAGCTGGTGGGACGACAGTTGAGCCTGCTGTTGCTGGATATGCTGTCATTGGGGATGGATTCTGCTCGTGTGCACCTAATAGGGTTCAGTCTTGGTGCACACATTGCAGGCTGTGTTGGCCACACACTCCTTGCCCACGGTTTTTCCCTGGGGCGAATCACAGGTGATACTCCTCACTATCCTACTCTTTATGTATAGCTGTGATCGTGGTGGTAATTATTTATCTTGTATACTGACAACAGCATTTTATAGTCCAGTAGAACACCAATTTAACAAAATGTCATGGTTCCTGAAAATCTTTACTGTAGTACACTGTTTTGTTAAATCCTAATTTACCTATAACCTTTAACACCCCAACACCAAGAAGTTGTTATAAAAATGTGATTTTTCACGCTAAGACAGTGTTTTGTTGTCAATAGTTCAAAATAAAACTTTTATATCAAGCAATACTAACATATTTCACTAGGCAGATGTTCTGCAAATGAAATGGTACCCCACAATACCAAAAATGATTTGTAGTTGAAGAGAATAAGTTTAAACTTTGTGCACCGCTTAACTTTTAACGAGTGTGAAATCCATTTCCAAAGGCTTTTTTGTACTAAATTTGGATGATTTATTAATGAAAGTTTAATTTATTTCAAAAGGAAGGAGTCTTTTGGATAAAAATATATTATCACAAGACCATAAACAATCTCAGGTTAATGAGAAAAAAGTTCAAACATTGTGTGCCACTTAAATTTTAGCGAGCATGAAATCCTTTCTCAATAACTCTTTGTGCAAAAATTTGTATATTTAACAATGAAACACAAATTTATTTCAATTAGCAGAAGTCTTCCAAATAGAAATACATATCCCACAAGGCCGTGGGCCTGCTCTTACCGCCACAAAAATGTAAACATTGTTGCACATGCTACTATGGATATATTTTTAACCAGCATACATTTTTAGCCAGTGCGAAGGCCAACTTTCTCACTAAAATGCAATTAATTAATTAACAAACAATTTTTGGTATGCTATACTACAATCATACCTTTATTTATCCAACACACTGATGGCCTGTAGTGGCATACGTAAAGTTAGCCGACACGCATGCACACAGCCTTAATGAAGGACGTGACCTACTTTTCAAGGGAAACTGACGCATACCACAGAGAAATGGGAGTGTGCTGGCGCGCCGTTGTTATTGACATAATGTGTTGTATCGAAAGTCAAAGCCAAAAATTGTAAACAAGTCTTCAATAAAAAGCACAAAACCATAAATAAAATCGTATTCCAAGAAAAAATATGTCAGAAGATCATTAACAGGTAATACAGTCAATTTTAATAGTTATCAGTGATCAAAATCCAAGAAGGAAAGCAAAAAATAAAAGTTATAACATCACTATTGAACAATGTATCTCAAAGCTAAACATGGCACACAAAGACTAAGGAACATGGTGTAGTCACAAGATAAAACGTGCTCATGGGAGGGAAAGGAAAGATCTGTAATTCTTGCTGTTATTGGCTACTGATGTTACTATGTGCGCATGGTTTGTGAGTAGCTAGGCACTGAGGGAAGAGATGGCCGTTGTGGGGAAGGGGGAGAGGTTAAAGAACGAAGTAGCCCTTCGTGACGTCATGTGTCGTACAAAGTCTGACCCGTTAGGCACACCCGCTCTCAACTCAAATCACCACAGCTGTAGTTTTAACTGATTTTAACCAATTTTTTTTGTGTGTTTCTACGTTTGGTTTAAGGGTACCTACTGAGAAGTACCTACATATTATTGCCATGGGCCAGTGTATGAATTTTTATTAGGTTTTCATTGCAATTTATTCCATTTTAGCTAAGGTATTTTATTGATTCAGTCATGATGATCATTTTCTGATTCAACAACAAATCCTGTAGTGTATGCAAGCTCCACTTCACTGCCAAACATTCTTGTTCTGTTTTTATGTATGCCTTTTTTGTTAAGTGATCTACTCAAGCATGCAATTAGTAGGGATGGGTTATGTATATTCTTTCGAAAGAGAGAGATGTATATACAGATTTTGTTTTTATTTTTATATAACTTTACATAAAATAACTATGTCAGTAAAGCAACAATGTAAATTAAAGTTACAACACTTAAAATAATTTAAGCACTGACCTTTTTTGAATGTTTTCATAAATCAGAACCCCATTCATGTTACAACTGTCTCTCTCTTTCAGGTCTCCTTCTACTGTAACACTTGCTCGGTGTTTGTATGCTTCCAGTCTTTTCTGATAACATCTTTGGCACAAACCATTAACTTAATCTTTTATTAATTTGCTGCTTGTTTACCAAAAGTTGTATGTTGTATCACTTCTTGCAATAACTTGTTTCACAAACAGTTGATTTTCAACAGTCTGTGCCTTCAAACTGTTGGTACTTTTATTTTTCACATAATTCATTTGTGGAAAAATTCTCTCCACTGAAGCTGAAGAGTAATGAAAAACTGTTAAGCATGTAATGAACTTTGACAATAAACCATATTTTTGTGTTGCAGAATGATTCAACTCCTTTGTAGTATGAAATAATTGTCACTTATCATCCAATTCATTTAGTTTCTTTTCTGATACATCAGTGGGAAAATAGTGTTAATTTTAAAAGTGATGTAGCTGAAATTTGAAGATTCTGAGCAATTGTTAGAGTGAGAATGTTTAAACTTGCAATAACGCCATCTTCATTGAGGGTGCTGCCTACCTGGCACTTGAATTGCATTGTAGTTGTTTGGAATCCACATTTTTTATGAAACCACTAAATTTGTTCTCACTTCAGAAATAATTCTCTCAATACATCATGCAACATTATAATTGCTATTACCAAGCCATGCAACGTAGCTGAAAACTGCATTTTCGCACAGCTTTATCTCGTAATAAACTGGTTGGAAATATGCGAAACAATTATCCGGATCTGCACAGAACTTTGCTTGAGCCTTTAAGTAATAAAGTTTTTGGGTTGCTGCTTAGTCCCATAGGTACATACAGCATGACGGAAACACTGAACACTACATAGGAGTGATGGGGCACTAGGTACATGTGTCAGTGTTGCCCTTATCGCTCGCTAGTTTCTGAGCTCAAACACGCTAAAAAGACTCCAAGTAGGCAGTACCCGTAAGAGAAAATCTTTTCTTAATTTGCATACAGAGTTCTACAAAGAAATTTACAGAGTTAGTCTTGAATTGTTTAACACTTCATTTAAAAATTCATAAAATATAAGAACTATTGCATTTCCACGTATATATACCTCTTCAATTGGTCTGTGAAATCTTATACCACCTGGATCCATTTTGCTGAAGTTACATAAGAGCAGTACTTCTTTAACGAAACAACTTAAAATATATCTATACTTTGTTGACACCCTCGAGTACAAATCATAAAGATTATAATGTTCAAACTGAAATTAAATGTTTAAAGTATTTAGCTTATGCAGGATTTACTGCAGAAATAAAATCATACGTTCTGTTCCTCAATTCACTAGTGTGCCATATACTGGACTCGTATCTACCATTTTTTAGGGGACTCAAAAATTTTCTATACATGCGAGATTTCAGTAGATGAGGGTTCTGAAATGTACATCAATAAAATACAACCTCTAACCTTATTAGACTTCATGTTGAATATAATGATAGCTGTACATTATCTGTAAATAAAGTTTAACTAGTAAACACAATAAAAATGGGAATTTTTCAAAAAGTTTTATTGTATTAGTCTTACTGTAAATAATACATTCAAAAACATTTCACTTCAACTTGTTAAATAAAAAATTTAACATCTCAAAATACTGTACATAATTTATTGTAATCTGACACTGAATTTAAGCCGACCTAAAACTTCAAACCCTCTGAAACTGCAAACAATATGACACAGAATGCAAGCCAAATTTTATAATGTCCCGCACGCATTTGATCTGCTGAGAGCATGCGGAGTGATTGACTGGCAGTGTGTTCACGGCAGGCGGAATGGAGAAGGGTAAGCGGCGGGAGGAGTGACATAATGTACCCCTCCACGCCACTACAGTAGAGCACCCCTTAACCGGAATTCCCTCGAACGGAACTCTCATTATCCGGAACTAATTTTCCAAAAAAAGTCAAACGTCGCAAAGTTGTGCCATTACTTTTCCGCACTCGCAAAAGGTCTTTCGTTGCTCACACCAGACTGTACAGGCACTTTAACTGGTGAATAAGCTGCAGCACGATGAAGAGACAGCCGGCCCAAGTGGCACAGTTACAGCTACAGCTACGCTGCATAATGACACAAGTGACAGTGACTAATGGCAATGTGCGACACATGCTGTTGGTTTTAGTGGTGTGACTTTCAGAATTTAGTGTTCTAAGGTGTTAGTGTACATGCACCGTATTTTGGCGCATATAGACCGCATCAAACGTTTTTGATGAAAAATTAGGGATAATTAATATTTCAAGTATAGGCCGCACTGAATTTTTGTATTCCCGTAAATATTGCCAAGCCTCGTCGTGCTAGTGCGGCAACAGCAAACTATGGCAACGCCGAACTAATAAATTTGCAGTTGAATGTTATCGTTGCCGCATTGCCTGGCCTGCTGAAAAGTGGCAACAACGTAGTATTCTGCGTTAATAAAACTTTTGTATTTATGTCAAAATGTCTTAACACTGTGTTTAAATTGTGGAACATGTGCGCTGTGCATAGCCTGCCAGCTCGGCCGGCTGTTACCGGGTAGACAATAGTGTGGTGCATGTGTGCGTGCGGCGTCACACACTCACACACAGTTACTGCTGGCTGACTCATTCAACCAGAGAGAGAGAGCGAGCGCGAGAGGAAGGAGGGAGAAAGAAAGAAAAGAAAGGGAGCGAGCAAGCAAGCTTGCTTGGTGCTGGGCGACTGCGATTGCGGCCTAGGGAAGGGGTGGTGGTGGTGGTGGTGGTGGTGGAAAGGAAGGAAGCCAAGCGAGGAAAAAAGAGAAAAGAAGCGCGCAAGCTAGATGGCGGATGTAGGTGATACAAAGCAGAATAGTCGAGGACAGGCTGGTTAAAGTATGCTGCGACCCATACGCGTTTAAACACACGTGATGAGCTATTCATTTCTTATTATTTTTTTGACTTCCTTAGAAACTAAATTAAAACAAAGCGTATTGTTCATTGACAAATTTCTGAACATTGTTTAAGGGGAAAAACTTTTTTATGCCAATATCTCGTAAATAAGCTGCGCCCCACTTTTTGTCATTTTTTTTTTTGTAAAAATGTGCGGCCTATACATGCCGAAATACGATACTTTGTGAACTTGGTCTATAATACGTCAGCCCCGCTCTTGTAAATGTATGTTGTGCCGACGTGCCGTGCAGTTAGGGAAAGACTGTAAACGGAATTGACTATACTTAGGGAAGTTTTATCAGATGCACATCAACACAAACAGTAACATGATATCCAGATCTCACTTACTCGTGCACACACACACACACACACACACACACACACACACACACGTGAAGAGATAAGAACCCTTCTAGAAGGTTGAGAATGAAGGTCATTAACGCAGCGCCCGGGAGTTTTATGACTCACATTTCATAAACAGTACATAGTGTTTTTTTTAATGGTTTTGTAACTTTAAGGATAAAACTAATAATTTACACTCATTGATTTCTTAAGTTTTAAATTATGTGCCACATATACATGAGTTCAGACTAAAAATGTGTTATTTTTCACACCATCCCACCCTCATTTCCCATAACCGGAATTTTCCCACAACCGGAATAGCCCTTCCCCTGACGATTCCGGTTGAGGGGTGCTCTACTGTATCTACATATGTTGTAGACACCTGGCGCTCATGGCAAATGTCTGTTTTTAAAGTAATTAATAATATTTCACTGCAAAAAAACTTGTAATTTTTACACAGAAATGAATAAGTAAGGCAATTAAAGTTTATTTCATCATGGTCTTTAATAATTAGTTATATTCAAAATCACGTCCTCTGATTTTCCCATACACTTAGCCATGTCACGAGTTACGCTGCACTAGGGCTGTTTGCTCACCCATTATTAGAAGGCAAAAGGTGTCGAACAGGCCCTTAGGATATCAGATACTTTATTTGCGAAGATGCTGTCCATTGAGTTAAATTAAAATTTTGTTTTGAAATCATTTTAATTTTACACCAGAAACTGAGAAAATTTCTTTGTAAATAATAGTTTTTCTTTAAAATGTATTGCGTAACATTTTCAGGCGAAACCATCACTAGAGACCCGAGAATTTCTTGAGTAACATGTCCTAAAATTCTTGAGTAAGAGAGGCAAAAATTCTTGAGTGAAAACACAAAAATTCTTGAGTAAAATGCATATTAGTTTAGTGCCAATAATACGTATTTTTGACAGCAAAATGGGGCACAGAAATTCAAAAAATTACAACAAAACAAAGTTCACAAACACATTATATATTTTTAAAAATCTCATAAAAAGCTAATTTAAGAAATTTATTAGACATTTCTACAGATTTTAGATGTTAGAATTGTTTTGTAGTAAAACCCTGCAACAAGTAGTTTCTAATATAATGCTCAGTATGCTAATGTGTACATATCTCACTTGCAGGCCTAACCAAAAAAAATTACTTTTGAAAAGTGTTCCTAGAGATCTTTCAAAATAAATTTCTAACAAGAAAATTAAGATTTCAAGGCAGAGAGAAGTTCAAGATTGGTCTGAATCAGATTTGTCCTCCTGTTTGTATGAACACAAGAAAATTGTGAGAAGAATTGCTCACAGTCTACATTTGACACTGGCATCCAAAAATCTGTTAGGGCTCCGCCACAAAGGCCTTGTGGTCATCTTCCATGGATTTAAGTGCTTCCAAGACATTTATATTAGTGCGTGTCTTCAATTTCTCTATGAGCTCTTATGTACACATGTACATCCTCATCAAGTTGTAAGTCTCGCGGAGATTGAATTCTTGAAAATAGAACATGAATTATGTATTGCGTAACATTATCAGACGAAACCATTACCTTTGAAATACAAGTGATGATGGGTGCAACTATTTTGAGTGACGGATAATCTTGATAAAATTTCTATGTTCGACAGTAGCACTTTAGTTTATTTTCTCTGCGGCTGACGTGTGAAGGCAAGCGCGCATGGCTGAGAGAGAGAGAGGACATGCTTTTTCTTTTACTACTAGGCAACAACTTCCCCTCTCGAACGCATGTAAGGGGAGGAAGGAAGGAGTGCAGCTGAGAGAGAGAGAGTGAGAGAGCTAGGTCGCCACACTGGTTGCTAGGTAACCACTTCCCCTCTCGTGAAGCGTGTAAAGGGAGGTAGCAAGCCAGACTCGCACCATGCCGCAGAGGCAGACGTGTTGGGAAGACAGGCAACGCGCCGCAGAGCCGTTACTAGATGTTTGCATAAACAATCAGCTTAAAAACAATCGTTGCTGGAAATCTTAAGTGACGGGGCCAACGCAACATCCTATAAACTATACAAGCGGGTAGCTTCATCATTATTTATACAGGAGTTTGGCCATGACCGCTGAAACTTAACTCTGGATATGGTTTATTGGTACATGTTTTTCTGGTACATCGATAGTCCACTGAATTCCTGCCCCATCAGCTTTGTCTGCATCCCTTTCTAATTGAAAGTAAAGTATTAGAGCATCCTACTGTTCTAAAATGATGCTAAGTACTGCCACTGTGTTTGTGACAGCTTTGGAAATCTTGTGTTGTGATGTGTTAGCAACATCTTGCATTATACTGAAATCATTTTGCCTTTTACTTCTATGAGTAAAATAAGCTGTAACATCTTTCAGAAAAGCCTCTAAAAAGGTAGAACTTGAAACTGCGTGACTAGAGCAAAGAGAAAATGAATGGCACACACTTCCGATATGAAAACAGATGTAATATCAGCCTTCAGTAATTTTAGGGTGTCCAGCGATCTGGAAATGCAGAAAAAGCTTGAAATGTACAGGACTTTAAATGCTGTGGGAAATGTCCAGGAATTTTACAGAAAGGTGGGAATTTCCCCTGATTTATGAACTCTGGGTTAGAACTTCCAAAACAGTGCAAAGGGAACATAACGGTAAATAATCTGCACCACCTTTAAAAGTCGGAATACCATAGTGCGGTACTAATAACGGTGTCAAGGTCATGCAGAGCAATAAGGAAATAATAAAAGAATGTCTATGGAGCTCCTTGCTGTGAAGGACGAGAGTGGCAGGGGTTGGTTTATTGCTACAGAGAGTAGGTGGTGTAGGAATGCTGTGCTTCACACCATGGTTTGAGCCTGATCGCCTCTGCTGACCTTGTTGTATACTGCAGACATTTTTGTAATGAATGTTGTTTGTGTGCGTTCACCATCACTGTTATTTATAATAGCGTAATTTGGTTGCTTATGCGAGTTTACTTTGTCTTCGGCAGATGACTGACATGCTGAAAAATTGAAGCAGAGGATTCTGTTGTAATTATTAGGCATGTGCGAAGGTCGTTCTTTAAATGTGAAGCGAAGTCGAAGCAAAGCTTGCATCATACAAAGGAATTTCGAAAAAAAAAATTGAAGTCGAAGGATTAAAAAATGTATAAATCAACTAGCGAACCGGCCCGGCTTCGCCCGGGTACAATTGAGTTTTACAGCGATACACTAATAAATAAATAGGGAAAAGACAATTCATTTATGTGAAAACAGAATTATAAAATTATATTATGTTGGCCTAGGTTTTTAACTGATTATGGCAACCCAAAAAGAAGGGAATTTTTTTTTACCCGATAGCCAAGAAATAGGGTATCTGTGCAACTATCGCGTAGTTACCACATTTCCGCTTTCCAGCGTCGATGTATGAAAATCAAAATGCGAGTTTCATCAAGTTATAGCTTTAGAAATAAGTGTACCTAGGTACTACTTTAGCGTTTGGCTGAGGGATCTTAATCAATCACCAAAATTAAGCAACATTCCCAGTGGCATACATTTGGATGGGTAACCATTTAGTAGCATAACATCTGAGCGCTTCTGGGCTTCGGAGGCCACATTAAATATTCGGTCCCTGTTGCTATCGATTGATAGCAGTCATTAAGCCATTTCAGAGGTCCTTGAGCAGTCTAATAAACTCTGACACTAGAGGAAAATAAATTTTTTCGGTCACATTCCCAGTTGTTGCAGAATTATGTTTTGTTGTTATTCCACAGGAACCGTACAATTTTCTGGGATAAAAAGTATCCTATGTCGTATTCCAGGACCTAAAGTACCTACATACCAGATTTCATCAAAATCCGTTTAGCCGTTATAAAGCTGAGTGGTAACAAACACACACACACACACACTTACTTTCGCATTTATAATATTAGTAGTATTTACAGTAGGCTACAGTTTTCAAGTATATTCAACTCATTTTTACTGTTACTGCCAAAAAAATGTATGCCTACTAGATACTGAGCAATGGAATAAAACATATCCTAATCTTGTACTGCTGAAAAACTGAAAGTTCAAAATCAGTAAGAAAGTAATCATTATACATTTAGATAACTACAAACTTTATAAAAACTACCATACTCCATATATCCAGTCCCATTTGGCACCACCACCGCACAGTGATTTCATTGGGTGGCTACCAACATTTGGCCTCCTCCTCCAAGGGCCCTTGTCAATGTCAGGCTAGATAGTAAACTTGCTGGATTGTGGTGGCATTAGGGCCTCGGAGCAAGAGAGTCGATCCACTTTCACTGCTTACAAGGAAAGTGTGCAGTTCTTCCAAAAAGACGTATCAGCTGTGGTAAGTACGTCAGTCCAACTCCTGCACGTGATAAACGTGTTAATTGTTATGACATTGCTGCACATGTCAAAATTAGAAAGGCAAAGAAACATAAATTTTTCTACACATAAAATCCACACTGTATTTGTGTTATGTTATGGTCGGTCACCCTCCTGTTAAACAGCCTTCCACTGGTGTGTGTCAGTCATGACATCTTGTTCGCCTAACAAAAAAAAAGAGAGAGAGAGAGAGAAAGAGAAAGAAAGAGAGAGAAAGGAAAGTGCAGGGCTGTAAGAACATTCACTTCCTCCCCTTGCTGGCAGACTGACCCTCCTCAATGTCAAGCTGGTAGATTATCTCAGCAGGGCTTTGTTTGAAAAACAGTGTAAGTTTTCCATTGAGATTTTCCTTTCCCAGCATGCTTCCTTCCACAGAAAAACTTTCAAAAGGCTGGCACAGCTCTACAACCACTTGAATGGGAAGGTAAATTATTCACAATTGTGTATTAAATAATAGGTCTCCAAAATGTTGTGAATGCTACATGTACTGCATGTATGCTCAGTGTACTGTGTGTCTGCGTAAGCAATACGCAGTAAACACAATTACAGATACAAGTTGGTGGAGGAATGGCAGAGGGGAAGTGCTACAAAAGCCTAATGTCACACTTTATTGCATAGAGGCGAGGCAGTAAAGTTTCCACAACAATGTCTTTTTTGCTAATGTGTAAATTTTTTAACAGTGGCCTCACTCAAAAAAGTTCTTCTAGCATTTATATCATTCACAAACATTTAGAGTAAACGTGTCATGACAACAATGTTTTGTTCTTAGTTTTTTCTGTCTAGAATTTCTTACTATCCTTTTTCACATTATGGTACTGCCTACTGCCTCTTCCCTCCCCTTCATTGTCATGTTCTGGTGCTGACTTGTTCAGGGTGAAGTTCCATTCATAAAGATGGTTGGGAGGAGAAAATATTGATCGATGCCCAGCCAAAGGGGAAGGTAAATACCAAAAAAAGAAAGTGAGACAACAAAACCAAGTCAACCTCACACTGTCCATTTTTAGAACTTCCCTTCTAACTGAATGCTGAAAATGGAGGGAGCTGGCCTGCAGCGAGTGATAGTTTGAACCACTGGCAGGCACAAGTTGCACTTGGTATTATTTTTAAGTGCTGCAGTGGCATTTAAAACATAAATAATATTAAATATCAGACAAAGATTTCTTATACTTTAAATGCACTGAATGCATTAACTGGCAACCATCACTGAAATATTTTTCTTATTGCACAACTCTCAACCACTCCCTCTTCCATTATTTCCCTTGCCAAGTGTCGCATAATGGGATTGCCAAATGCGAGTGCATGTTTATAATACCATTGTTACACAAAACCAAATGTTTCTAAGATTATTGTGTTTAGTTGTACAAAGTATAAACTGTTTATGGAAAGGAAATAAGCTGCAAACTGGTTGATACACCCCCGGGAAACCGAGAGTTGACGATATGGTGAACTTGTAATTTCAATTAAAAGTTTTAAAGAAAATTTATTGATAATATATTTTCTTATGCCAACAAAACTTCATGTAGCAGTATCTGCAAGAGAAAAATTTTTTTTACACCATTATTAATATTATCTAAACAATTACCTTTTTTACCTGCATATCTTGCGCCCTCGCATATCTGATGCATTTTGTATTGTATTTGCAGTTCCACATTCTAGGAAAAAATATTTCACACCATATCTTACACATACGGAGTTTGAACATGCAACTCTGAGATGATGGAGTGTTGACACACATTTACAGTAGCTGTTGTCATTCATTGAAAACTGTGTTTTTGCTTTTATTTTATGTTATCTGCCATTGCCAAATGGTAATCGGAAAGACAAGGAGCTGGGCACTTCACCTCGTGTTCCTTGAATTGCTCTTCTGCCAACTTCACAACTTCCCTAGACAAGATAACATTCTTCCATCTCTATGGCTCCAACACAGAGAGAGAGAGAGAGAGAGAGAGAGAGAGAGTAATGTTTCACTTTCAAGTCTTCTTGTCACGAAATGTGGAGGGAAGAAAGGAAGTGGCATTTCATTAAATGGTCCTTTATGTAGGGGCAGCAGGGCAGGGGTAAGGAGAGTTGGCCATTAGGGCAGAACTGGGTGAAAGGTCATGGGTTGCCCCCTTCTCCAGCAACATTTTCTAGAGAGGGATCTAAAAATAAACAAAAGTGCCTGGTGTCTGTCTGTTTCCTTCGTGCTACCTCTCACTTGGCTTGCTTTCTGTTATCTCTCTCCCACTTGCTTACTTCTTACCTTCCCCCTACAAACTTATTTTTCAAACCATTTTCTTTAAATTTTTAACGGTTTTAACCCAAAATTCGTACGGTTCCTCTAAAACAGGTTGTGAAGGTGAGGTGGTTATAATAAAAGTGGTCCGAACAGTGGGGTTTTGCTGTAGATGTATTCTGTTGTTGTTGAAGCTGTACTTGATGCTGTTGGTCTCTTATTACTCAATCACCTTCATTAAACATGTATCAAAATACTACAGTATGTTTATTATGATTTCCTGGTGATATTTTTGCAATGTTTGAAATGTCACGTAGGATGAAATGAAGTATACTCATTAGGTAGGAAAAGGGTGTAATTCCACAGTGTGACCAATGCTTGGGGTGGGGTATTGGTGATGATATTTGTTTATGTGATAATGGATACAACCACGATGGTGTCCTAGTGTGTAAATTTAATTGTTTTTTGGCAATTGAGAGTTGTTTCAATCGCTATAAAATGGTATACCGATGCCATTCAACATTTTAATTTTTTGTTTGAAAAAAATTGCAACATTATTTGGAAGTGGTAATTTTTTAAGTTAAATTAAGTATAAATTAAGTATATGGTGATGTTGACCAGCACGTTACACAAACTCATTCCCCAGGGCTTGATCCTGCTTCGCCTCTCTTCAAGAACCAACTTCTTCTCCACCCATCCAGGAAATTGGATGTTGAGGATGCAGACTTTGTGGATGTTGTTCACACTGATGGCAGTCCCATTTGGACGGAGGGGTTTGGGCTGCTTCGCCAGACAGGCCATGTAGATGTATTTGTGAACGGCGGTCGTGAGCAGCTGGGATGCAGCGATGGTCGAGGCTCTGTCGTCATGAGCCATTTTGGTATTGTTCATACCCATACCCAACAGATATTGTCTTAATAAATTTGTTAGATGTTTCAGTGCATGTTTCAGTTAAGGTACAACAAATATTTTTTATAAACTTTTTCTGGTAGTGTGTATTTATTTTCCTTTTATTTCTGGATGTAATGATTACCTAAAAATACTTACTAAATTTATAACAGGTCAATTAAATTTTAAGAGAATAGTTGGAGAAAACCTAAGGGGCCTTATACTGTGATTGATGTGTTTTTCAGACAACACACTAGATGTGAACATAGCCTGCAGCCACCTGAGGGCATGGAGGTTGTATCTGGAGAGCTTGGTCTCCAAGAGTGGCTGTCTTTTCATGGCGTACCCTTGTCCGGGCGGGGCACAGGCATTCATGAAGGGACTGTGTTTCCCGATAGACAACTACTGCGACAGTGCACATGACAACCCTTTGCTCTCCTGCAACCAGATTGGTTTGGCTGCAGACCGCATACCTGGCCGTGGAGCACTCTACTTGGTCACCCGTGACTCTCAGCCATACTGTGGTACGAGACTGCAGTTGTTACACGAGCATGTACATAAGTCGGGTCAGATAGCACTGTCTAGGTCACGGTTATCAAATTAGCAATCTATGGGCCACATGTAGCCCACCAGACTAGTCAGGTTGGCCGGCGTGTAAAATATTTGATCAGATATTCTTATTTTTATATATACTTTAGAATACAATTACGTAATTTATGGCACCTGTCTACTTGACAGGCAAACTGGATTGCAGTGTGTTTGTTATACAACATTTTAAAACAAACTACAGAAAAATCTCGCTATAATGTACTTGAATAAAACCTCAACTTTTATAATTAGTAATGAATGTACTTTATACTGAAAGTTTTTTTTAAAATCATTATAATATGGGCTCCATGAAATTAAGATACAATTAATCATTTCAGTAATTAAAATGAATATTTCATTACAAAGAAATATTTATTTAAAAAAAGTGAGGATAAAATGGTACTTTCTAAAAAAAAAGCACAAATTATATCTTGCAAACATAAAGTAATGTGTAGTTGGCAAATACACACCACTTACTTATTGGTTAAGTTTCCTTTGAAACAATCACACCACTTAACTTTAACAAATAACAGTGAAGTTAGTTTTAGTTTATTCAAAAGATGCTTATCTTTTGAAATTAATTATTTCAGTAACAAATACTTTTTTTTTCTGCAAGAAGCACTTGAAAGTAATCACATTTGGTAAAAGGCACCATTTGATGCAAATAAACTAGAGATGGGCCCATTACCCCATTTGGCAGATATTACCAATACTGATACTTTGTGGCTGATCCCGCAGATAGTGCCGATACAAATCATTTCATATGTAATATTTTGTATGGTGTCTGAGAGTATCAAAAACCTTTTACCACCTCAGGAAATATATGCTTTACATAGTTTGTGGGGAGCTGCTTGTTTAACTTTAAAATACTCTTAAACGTCAGTTTTTGTGTTTCCTTCTATGTCAGATTAAAAATTACCCAACAAATAAGTATGCAGGCGTACAGGCTCTTTTTTTCATATTTGGCCACCAGGTCCAACGCAAGTTCACGCATCCACTATTTCCACTAGACGCACAGAGAAATTGTGATTTTTTTTCCAGGAAGTACGACATAAGCAATTACAGAGTTTTTATTATCACATTCACACTTTGTTTGGTAAAAACATTCGTAGGCCTAATTATTATGATGAACAACTATGTAAAAAAGAATGATGCATATGTAATTATAGGCCCAAGAAATTTAGTTCGTCTAGTAAATAAAATAATTTTTTTTGTTCCAGCAATTACTGGTAAATTAAAAAAGAAGCAGGGTTTAATTTCTTGAATTGCGTATTTAGAAATCGGATTATTGAGCTACCTACAAATATAATAAAAGTTGTTAACAAGCTGTCTAAAATATTCACTTCGGAATATCCGCAGTAGTACAAACCCACTACCAATAGAGTAGGAAACTATGGAATTTTAGAGCATTGAAGTGATCAAGATGGCTTTGTGACCTCATTCACTGGAAATATTTTCTTCACTGTGAAAAACGAATACAGGTTTGACGTTCATGTAAAACATGTACTTTTTGATGTTCAGGAAAAATTGTACGTCTTGGCGAAGGAAATATGTGGTTCACAGTGAATTCTACTTGTCTTATGTCCAGCCAATCACAAACTTTTCAAAATAAATTCAAATTTTGTAATAATTTAAAAGAAAAAAACAACTATTAGACATACACACTCACGTTTAGAAATAAAATTTACCCAATTCGTACTAGTCAATATGCCGAGGCTCTTTGCTATCTGATCTGACACGTTTACTCGATTGTGCATTGTCATACTGCGAACGATAAATCTATATACAGTTGTATTTATTTCACAATTGTTTGTTGACATTTACATAATAGAAAACGTGTTTTATTATGAATTTTAATTACTTTGAATGCAGATACTACTGTTATAAGTTTATCTACATTTTATATTACGAATTTCACCAGTTACAGCTTATATCGAGTTAAATGTGTAACAGCACTGAAGCCAGACATATCTGTATCCGTTACGTAATTTCAAATTACGTTTTACTAAAAGATAAAAAAAAATAGTTTTTCTGTTGCAAAAATAAAAATACTTTGTTTGTGGAATCATGTCCCGCAAGATAACAAAATTACGGTAATTTTCATAATAATTAAATCATTTGGGTATATCAAATGATTTGGTTGGTCTATGGCAGATTGTAACAGATACCGATTTTTGGTTTATCGGCCAATGTATTAGTATCTGTCCATCCTTAAAATAAACATTGTTTGCAACAAGGGGGTATAAAGTTTATACTTCTGGATTATAATTTTATTTTTAACTTATCAACCTATTGATTAAAATTAAAATTTCATATAAAATTATTTTGATTTTATGTGGGAGATTTTTAAACACTGTCTTCACTGGGTGAAAACACCTTCAATTTCTAAATTTTTTACGAGGGTAGCGATTTTACCAAGTCATTATCGTAAGGGATTTTACTGTATGCTATGAAATGCAGGAACAAAACACCTTTATATGGCTTCCTATTTTTACATTCATGTTTTTATGTGTGAAAGAATTCAAGATTGTGTTGCGCTGTGTTAATCTAGGTTAACGCGCGAGTTTCGATGGCTTTGCAAGTCGACAGAGAGGATAAGTTTGCAGAGTATATGTAAACAATATACTGAACGCGACTCTGCGAACAGCATAATTTTTTACTTGTCGTATTTGTTAAACCAAACCCAATTTAGGTTGGAAATGGTTAAACAATACTTTTATGTAAAGCCCGCATATGCACAATTAATTCCATTCTGAAAGACATGAGGTAAAATAGTCTTTCTTGTACTTATGGTTTATGTAATTTTCAAATGTTAAAGTGTAATATTTTTACATAGTTGACATATGTTATTTGGGTGGGAATTGAAAATCCTACAGTAAAGTGAAAGATATGTTAATGTGAAGTGTATTGTAACTGAATTTTACTGTATTTCACATCCACACAATCTGTCTGCACAGAAAAAATAACATTTTACGCTAGGGCAGAATACACCTTTCAACAGATCATGCTTCATGCAAACACTATTTTGAAGCGTTTCAACTTGGCCAGGAATAAAATTATAAGACTGCAAAAGCTTAAAATACTCTGGACTAATTCCCACAAAACTAGTGTAGGGGCGTGCATTAAATATGTATTATCTCCACTTCGACGTACAGGCGTAGTACCCAGTTCAGCTGATTGTGTCAGCGACAGAGTCTGGCATACACCCTTCCTTTACACGCGTAACGAGAGAGGAAGCGGTTACCTAGCAACCAGCATGATGTCTTTGCATCTTCTCTCTTTACCTTTCTCTCTCCTCTTTTCATCTCTCTCTCTCTGTCTCTCTCTCTCTCTCTCAGCCGTGCACCTTTCTTCCTCCCCATACATGCCTCAGAGAGAGGAAACTGTTTTATAGGGAAAAAAAAGCTGCAAAAAAATTGTCTCCCCTCACACTTTATCTGCTGCGCGTGCTTGCGTCCTCTCCTTACATACCTGACGAAAGGGTTATTGGTAGAGTACATGAAGCATTCAATAAACCTAACCATGTAATCTCAGTTAAGCGACTCATGGTCATCCTGTCAAACGTACA
Organism: Clitarchus hookeri; assembly: GCA_002778355.1. Lineage (NCBI taxonomy): Eukaryota > Metazoa > Arthropoda > Insecta > Phasmatodea > Phasmatidae > Clitarchus > Clitarchus hookeri. Next base: position 100,992 of record NQII01002234.1, on the reverse strand, counting down.
GCATCACAGAGCAGCCAAGTGCTCCACCGTGTCTGACCTCTAACATGTTCCCTGCAGCCGGACGTATGCGATGGCAATCTGATCACAGAAATTTGATCGATTATCAGTCATCATCACTAGTATTTCAAAGCAAATGGTTTCACTGGTGACGAACAAGTTTTATTTTTACAGCTTTGAGTTGAGTCAAGTTGAGTTCAGTATAAAATTCTCGAGTTAAAATTGAGTTTGCACCATAAATGTAACTGTATATAATCTGACCTTATATAATCTATTTGCAGTTTCTTCACACCATGTATGATGTTCTTGGTTATTTCCTAACAAGCATTTTATAATTACGATAATGTTAAAAAAATACTTTATTTTTGGTTAAACTAATTTAACGTATATATTATCTGTAAGTTATAATATTTCAATTATAATTAAAATGAATAAAAGCAGGGAGAAAATAGGTGTGTTGAAAATGCCTACTAACAAATTGTACTTGAGCAAAATATTATTACACTGAGTGTGCACAAAAGCTGTGTGCATTGTCCCTTTGGTGTAGCCTAACTTTCTTGACTCAGTTAAGCTTTGTTTGCATGAGGCGGAGGAACATCCTGGAAGTAGATTTTTTAGCAGGGCTTAAGAAAAGTTGGAAGTAACCGTGAACTGACTTAACTTTCTCCCCATCTTATAGTCATGGTTTACCAAGTAAAAAGTTGGGGACTAGTTTCAACCAATAAGAATAATCATTTGCTTAGTTATAAAGATTCACAATGCTGCCTTTTCCCTTCCGCCAATGAGTGAATGTCTACGGTAGGTAGAAAAGGAACGCTGGTGAGCGGACAAGCAGTTCAAATTAAAAGCTTTTGCTTGTTAATAGTTCTTTTTTTTTAGGTACACACTTAAAAAATGGTAATATGAGAAAAATAATGGCAAGTGTACCATATCTAAGCATATTTGTGCATAAGGTGTGATGTGCCATGAGAGAGTTTTTTCATGTTTAAATATAGTGAAACCTCTATTATTAGTTTTTCATGGGACATACTGAAAAAAACTCCACATGCGGGAAAACTTAGCATGCGGAAAAGCATGTGGGAAAACTCAACATGTGGACCACTCTCCTAAAAAAGTAAAACCTAACCTAAAAAAAAAATTTATTTTCATCCCTGGGTATACTGAGTTGATTGCCTGTAATGAACAGTAGGCATATCTTAAATACCGGATGAAAAAACATATTTCAATCATTCAATATAAGTATTTTATTATAAAATATTGAAATGCAATTAATTTTGTAAATCTGCCGACTGTAAAAAAAAGTGGCAAAAATCAAATAAAATTTATTAAAAACAAGGATTTAAAATAAAAACATAATAAAAATGTTTAAAATTTAAGTACAGTAAAAGTATTATACGTAGTTTCATCATCATAATAATGCTGCATTTTATATTTTATTGCTCTTCTTTGGAGGCAAATTAAACGCAGTCTGCTAAGTTGACAACACTCGCCATCTTGTGTGACAGTTGATATCACTGCATTACTCTTAAAAAAAGTTACTAGCGTAATTTTATCTTAACAGAATTAATTTGTGAAAACATGCTGTTCCCCTTTAATGCTTGTAATTTACATAGTTATTTACCGTACTGACATAAAAATTATTACGTTTCCATTGTGGAACGAGAGTAAAGTTCAAATCCATTCTGTCCATTATGAATGTCTGGTTGTGGTCCGTACCACATCCATTAAACATTGTGTTTTATTTGCACAAATATTCGTTTGCTGACTTGAAACATTGAAATGCCTGCAATTATCATGTTTTAACTGTTTTTCGACGTGAGTAATTTAAAACAAATAGTGATTGAAGTATCAAAAATAAATTACATGGTTGTTAACAATTGCAACGTTTCACAACTAGTTGTGTATACTAGCATTTGAGGTTAGGGAGTATGTGTTTACCTGCTCTTGGTGCTACCGAATTTTGATAGTACCAGTTTTAAGATAGTTTTTTCACAGATAAACAATAGTTGCGAATATATTTTGGTTTTCGGACAGAATATCTGATCGATGGAAGCTGGTAAATAAGTGATTTAAGGGCGTAGCTTGCAATTTTTTTTAACATTGTTTATGTAGAATATTTGTTGGGACCATCCAAAAAAAGTGATTGATAGAAATCGACATAAACGGGAACGCAACGAGGTTTCACTGTACATTGTATGGTTCTGTGTATGTGTGTCCTGCTGAGACTGTACCTACTGTACCTGTCAACCTTGATCTTATCTGTCACCCCGTTGCTGCAGCGCCGGCGCCACTCCGGCACAAGAGTGAGTAAGCATTGTGTCATGAATAGAGACCTGAGAATTTCTTGAGTTGCATGTCCTAAAATGCTTGAGTGAAAACACAAGAATTCTTGAGTAAAATGCAGATTTGTTTAGTGCCAATAATACGTATTTTAGACAGAAAAATGGGGCATTGAAATTCAAAAAATTACAACAAAACAAAGTTCACAAACACATTATATATTTTTAAAAATCTCATAAAAAGCTAATTTAAGAAATTCATTAGACATTTCTACAGATTTTAGATGTTAGAATTGTTTTGTAGTAAAACCCTGCAACAAGTAGTTTCTAATATAATGCTCAGTATGCTAATGTGTACATATCTCACTTGCAGGCCTAACCAAAAAAAATTACTTTTGAAAAGTGTTCCTAGAGATCTTTCAAAATAAATTTCTAACAAGAAAATTAAGATTTCAAGGAAGAGAGAAGTTCAAGATTGGTCTGAATCAGATTTGTCCTCCTGTTTGTATGAACACAAGAAAATTGTGAGAAGAATTGCTCACAGTCTACATTTGACACTGGCATCCAAAAATCTGTTAGGGCTCCGCCACAAAGGCCTTGTGGTCATCTTCCATGGATTTAAGTGCTTCCAAGACATTTATATTAGTGCGTGTCTTCAATTTCTCTATGAGCTCTTATGTACACATGTACACCCTCATCAAGTTGTAAGTCTCGCGGAGATTGAATTCTTGAAAATAGAACATGAATTATGTATTGCGTAACATTATCAGACGAAACCATTACCTTTGAAATACAAGTGATAGGTGCAACTATTTTGAGTGACGGATAACCTTGATAAAATTTCTATGTTCGACAGTAGCACTTTAGTTTATTTTCTCTGCGGTCGGCGTCTGAATGCAGGCGCGCACAGCTGAGAGAGGACGTGCTTTTTTTTTTTTCTAGGCAACAACTTCTCCTCTCGAATGCATGTAAGGGAAGGAAGGAAGGAGCGCGGCTGAGAGAGAGTGAGAGGAAGCTAGGTCGCCACCCCCTCTTGTGAAGCGTGTAAGGGGAAGTAGCAAGCCACACTCGCACGTTGCACCACACCGCACAGGCAGACATGTTGGGAAAATAGGCAACGCTTCGCAGAGCAGTTACCAGACGTTTGCATAAACAACCAGCTTAAAATTGATCGTTGCAGGAAATCTTAGATGACGGGGCCGAAATATACTTTGATCGACGCAACATCCGATAAACGATATGAGCGGGTAGCTTTATCATTATTTATACAGGAGTTTTGCCAGGACCACTGAAAATGAAAATTAACTATGGATACGGTTGTCGGTACATGCGTTTTCGGTACAACTGTATATATTGCGGTTTGTTAACAAAATTTTGTGCGAGTTTGGGTCAGAATAAATAATTTTTAAAGTGATTCCACTGTGAGTGCAATCATAAAATTGATTATTTCGTACTACGAAAGCAGCAGCTTTCTGAATTAAAAAGGCCAAAGCGTTAATTTTTCTGGTGTAGATAATGGGTGGTGAGATGTTAGAGAGGGGTAGGAGGGGGGTAGGTATGCCTAACATGAGTCAAGACAGAATTTAAAAACCACCCGTTTTACAAACAAGCTATTTACACAATCATGAAATAGGATGTGATATTTGAGATGGACTAGGCAAAGACAGCGGATGTTTTACAAGGATAAAGCATAAAATAGTTTATTATAGCGTTGAAAACTTGCGTTAGACCACAGAGGAAAAGGGACCAATGTGACGTTACTAACGTGAACGTGGCAGGATAAGTTCTAAGAAAATGAAAATTGATGAGGTGGGGTACCCTGAACAAAAAAAAGCAGGAGAGGTGACAAGATGAAAATTATGAAGGGGTGAAGAACCATTTAACAAAGAAGGGTGAGGGAGAGATGACCTTGCCTTGCCCTGGACGAGGGGAAGGGAAATGTGACGACATGGTCACACTGAACAAAACAAAGGAAATTATGGACGACAGAGCTTCAACGTGACCGTAACTCCACACGTGTTTCTTGATACTGTCCGAGGTTTCCCACGCTACTGTTTTATTGCAAAAACCTCATATTATGACATTTTTCGATTTACCATGTCTTCTTGAGAAAATTACTTTACTCTTTCTTTAATATTTATTTTTGGTGGAATTTGAAAACAAATTAGATAAAACTCTGCAATCCGCAATTGTCCAAACCTGACGAGTTCCGACACGCTCGTTCATCTTTTGCCCTCTCAGTAGCTAAGTGCTACCATCACCGCACGTTGGCACGCACATTTAATGATTAGTTGATATCTGTAAATTCGTTGAAATTCTCGAATGCATGTCAAAATTCGTAGATACAAGATAATTTTAAGAAAATCGTGAGTAATTCGCGAGTTGAAAACACCAAATAACAACTCTGAATTGCATTATAAGTTGTTCCTCACTATTTAAAACAATTTTAAGATTTTTTGGGAATTTGTGAGTTTCTAGTCATGAATCGTCAGCTTTTATCGCTTTCGAACATCACAAACAACAACCGCGCTTCAACGCTTGTAGCAGAGTTTTTATTATGCAACTTTAATGGTTTAGCAACTTAAAATTATTGTTTTGTGAGACACTAAAAGTGATTGTTGGGTGCAAATATTTGTTTAGTTTATAACTTAAAAACACTTTGACTTGACTTGCACGTTCAATAGCTTGATGCCTACTGGGAAAAAACTCAACTTGAATGACGAGTCAATCTTTGTTAGTTCAACTCGACTCGAGATTTGGAAACTCGGCCCATCACTAGGTTTCACCTGTAAATGTTGTGCAATACATTACAACAAAAAATCATTTTTTGCGAAGATGTTTTTTTTTGTAATTAAGGGTTTTTTCCCCCAGTAAAGTTGGTGTATAAACGTATCTGGTGTAAAATAAACATGATTTTAAAACAGAATATTAATTTATCTCAATGGACAGCATCTTCACAAATAAAATTAATGTCCAAAAGCATATACTTAACCTCCCCTTGTCACCAGAAACTGTTTGAACATCGAACTTGTATTACCAAGCGTAAATTTCATTTTCAGTAACTTATTTCGGGGAGATTGAAGGATTTATATTAATTTATTTCAATAGACATACATCTTTTGAATAAACTGATATCCTATAGGAACCTATTAGACACCTTTTGTTATCTAATAAAGCAAAAGCACCAAGCCCAAGTGCACTGTAACTCGCGACAGACGTAAGTGTACGGGAATGTCAGAGGACGTTGCCTTGAATTATTAATTTTTGAAGTCTGTGAAGAAGTAAATTTTAATCGTCTAATTATATTTCACTTAAAATAAATTAGTGATTTTGGAACAGAGATGAATACATTTACTACGCGAGCACGGTATTGCCAACTGTAACACTCACTTTTTAGCTATAAGAATGAATGATTAGTAATATGTTTTTTTTTTGTTTAGCAGGCTCAATATTGATATGATTTGTTTTGTGGTAAGATATATTTATTTGTTTTGAAACATCCTTAATATTTATTTTATTTTGACAATATTTTTATTTGGCAGCATATTTGTACGTCTTTCTGTTTTTACGTTGTGTAAGTGTACTTACAAGGCTATATGATTATTTGCATTTTTGATTATTGGAACAGTTGTAAGTGGCAGTACAAATGATTTTGAATTGTAACCCTCTTGATTGACCAGTTTTTAAAGAATGTTTTTAAGTTAATTTTTCGAGAAGGAAGACTGACATCTTGTCACGCAATGTCAGGCAGCCAGCCCGGGTTGGCTGTGCACTAGATTTTAAAATTAGATTTAGATTTTCATATGGAATTCTGAGTTTGCACCCCTGAAATTGCAGGCCGTTTATCAGAGACGAAGACACTTAGGCCTGTATCGCCTCCTTCCGCATACCTTTCAGAAAAGTTAGCTAGAACTCATGCGACGTCCATTAAGGCGCCACTGAACTGTTTTCTAGAACCGAAAGCCATGTGCTTACATATAGGGAAGACTCCATCCAGGGCTTCCGGAGAGATGCCCTGTCGTACTTGATCATCGGGAACTTCAAGACATTGACTGCTAATCTCAGCTAAGAAATCCCAAATAAAATTTTTCTTATAACATCATTAACACAACTTTGTAGAACATTTCTCACGCCGCAATGTTTTTCTTACGTACACAACTTTTTCAGACATTTAATACCGCAAACGTGAACTGAATCCTTACTCTGCCACTAACTATTGACAAAAGATTTATTTAAAATAAATATTTTGGGAAGAATTATTAAAGATTTTTGGTGCCATTTCTAAACATTTCAAGTATTTAAATTTTTAAACATCACGAGGGTACTTGTGTTTTAAAGGACACTACCCTAAGCTAAATATTTCAATCATATTTTCAATATTTTCGGAGTCACAGATAATTTGCTAATTTGTAATGCCATCTTGATGAAGTATTTTGTTTTTTAGTAAAGTCAATTAATTCTGAGCACAATTAAACTTCTAGATAATTTTAAATGCAGTCGCCCATTGTTCTCTTTCAGTAGTTGTAGAATGATTTTCCTAGTGTTCCTATTTGTGTATGTGTTTGTCCTGTCCTTCAACATTTTTGCTACCAGACTGCAGTGTTGCTGTGTATGCAAATGGTACACTCTACTTCATATTTGTAAGATGAAGTGGGTGTGTGTATTCCTATTTACAGTCTGGACTAGGCCGGGCAAAGTTATTCGTCAGACTGCCTTCATGTGTCATTACAGTGAATATAATTTACAGTTTTCACACTGTTTTTGTGTTACCAAGGAGTTAAAGGGGAAATAATTCCAGTTTTCAATAAGCACACTAATCTCGTGTTCAGTTTGGTTGACTGTGACTGCACAGTTAGGGTTGACACTCTACCCAAACAGTGCTTTTATAATTATGTATAAATTGTTTACATTAGTCTCTTCATGTAACAGTATACCCTTGTCAGTGCATTGCGACTGTTATTCCAGGTGTCAGGCAGAATACAAAATTTTAAGTAAGAAAATGCTAAATTGTTTTTAATGTTCTCTGTTGATAAAGGAAACTAGTGGTTTTGTCTTAAAAACGTAACTGTATATTTCTCTGGGAGTTGGGTATATTTGTAAGGAAATAACAATTGATAAAAAAACACCGCTTTTGATAGGAATAACTTTGCCAATTTCAGGTTTTACGAAAATTTGGAGCAATTCTCATGCAGAAACCTGCATTTTTGTAGCAAGAAAATAACAGCTATTTTTGACAAAAATAACATCTATTTTTCAAAAAAGGTACACATTTTTGAAAGAAAAAAAAAACAGCTACTTTTTCATGTGTCTACATATCTGTAATGGGTGCAGATCTGAAGGATCTTAATCCCTACCCTCGGGTACGGGACTGGGGTACAGATTAGACTTAAGGCCTGGTTACATACAATTATCCAAGTTGATTTGGTCGAAAACTTTAAAATGGGATAAGCGGTTGAAAAATTATTTTACAGCCCGTTACAAGCAAGCATCGAATCCTAGCCTTGAGGGAGTAAGGAAGTTCACTGCGGAAATGAACTAAGTAGATTATCTCAGTGCGTGTAGATAAAAGATGTTAACTGGCGTAAATCTCAAACTAGTGAGAAAAATGTGCAGTGAGAAAATTCTATTTTGGTTGGCAACTCCTAGTTACATCAAAAATATGAGCTGCTACCGGGTACAAAGTTAGGCTGGTTACACTTAAAAATACACAAAAGAACAGGTACAATGGAGCCATTCAATTGTTTATCTTGAGGTAAGTGTCCATGTAATATTTCTCTTGCTTTACAGTATCGGTTTGGGTTAAAAGAGAAAAATTATTACTATGTGCAAAAATTATACGAGGTTTACAACAAGTGACAAGACATTAGTGGTGAAAAGATTGTACAAATCGTTAATTTGCATTTAATTGCCAATTAGCAATTTGACAACATGGAAACAGGTAAGTTACACAAATGTAAACAAAGAATAAACACATTAGGTGTGATGTGAATATAGGTAAACAATAGTAGCATTATGAACGTGAGGTAATCTAACAAGTTTAAATCAGATTTTTAACACACGAGATTTAGGTAAAAATGCTAATGTGAAAAATGACGTGATTATCTTAAAAGAGTGGTTGTACAAAACAACATGTGAACAACATGTGAACAAAAATGTGGTTCGGAATGGTCTAGCCATTCAAGTGTGAGGCACATTACTAAACATTAGTAATAAAAAGAATTAAGAGTGAGCTAAATCATCTTAACATGAGGTGCTTTACTATACAATAGCAAAGTAGAATGAGTAGTACAAAAGTAGTACAAAAATGAGGTACACAAAAGCACACAAAATATTTGGCACAAAAATACAGTTTGGCACAGGAATACTAACTTGTCTTCCATGCACACTTTTGTCTAGGGTAAAATACTTCTTTGGCTGGTTTCCTACGTTACGTGTGGCTCATGGTCTCAACTCTCAAGTGGTAGTTAGGCTACGTAGTAAATTAGCGGCAAACTTCAAAGCAAAATACAAAAGCTAAACAAGTGAAAGCAGAAACAATATACTATTTACATCCTTCATGAGCCAGTGCACGTTGTGGAAACACAGCTAGTAGCTTGGTCTATGGCATCAGTACAGAAATCGGCTGAACAGGCAAGCCGTGCATTACTGGTGGTTGAGCACAATACATGACCAGGTGTTTCCTTAGCTTGCAGGTTTCTTGGCATTTCACTTAGATAGGGGAGTTCTCTGCTTTAAATGATGAGTAAAGGGGTTTTGCTTCTGTACGCACTTCCTACTCTAGGCTAAACAGGCTGTCATGTACACTTATCAAGGCTAACTACAGCTACTCTCACACACTCGCACGTGGTCGGGGCACTTCACACGATGAGGTGGAGGCTCTCGGGTGTGGCGCTGCCTGGACTGTGACACACACTCACTCACTCACACTCTCACACACTCACTCTCTCCCACACTCACTCTCTCCCACACTCACTCTCTCCCACACACACTCTCACTCTCTCTCTCGCGCTTGCACGCTCTCTCGCTCGCACAGCAGAGCCTGTTGGCTGGCTCTAAGTGGGTGCTAACACTCCACTCACAGAGAGTCTGTCTTCTGCGCTGGCCAGCTGAAGTTGGGAAGGTGGCACCACGGCATCTCCTTGTAATGTCTGGGCCTTCCTTCGATGCTCGTGCGGCAGGCCCAACAAAGTTGTACTCTGTGCTGCGGTAGTGTGTAGTGTGGCACAGCTGGTGAAGCAGGCGGTACTGGGTCAGTAGGCCGGGGATCAGTGACTGGCGGCATGAAAGTTTTAGCCTCTGATCTCAGCTGGCGGGCTGGAGGGGTAGCAGGCACTTCCCCTCTCGGCAGGCAGGTGGCTGGCTTGGTGGACGGAGTTAGCGGTGGAGAGGGCATCGCTGGCTGCTCTCTGAGTG